>JAODAL010074436.1:0-14370 GCA_025379985.1 Phyllomedusa bahiana
TGTTTACCACAGCATGCCCCTTTAAACCTCATGGCCCCACAAATTAAAATTTGCCAAAAGGGCAGTATTTTTTTTGAACCATTTTTTTTTCTTAACTGACTTACTACCCCTGTCCGGAATGCAGCATGACCCTTAAACCTGTCTGACCCACAGATTAAAAAGTGCCGGAAAAAAGAGTCTTTCAACCACCATTTTAGTTGAACAGGATATTGACTACACCTGTCCTGGGCCACAGCATGAGCCCCAAACCTGCATGACCCCCAGATAAAAAAAGTTTCCGGGAAAAAGGAGTCTTTGAACCACCAATTAGTTGAACTGGACATTGACTAATACCTGTCCTGGACCGCAATGTGACCATTAAACCTGTCTGACCCCACAGTTTAAAAAAAGTGGCGGAAAAGGAGTTTTTGAAAAACACCTTTTTTAGTTGAACTGGACATTGACAATGCCTGTCCTGGACCGCAGCATTACCCTCAAACCTGCATCACCCACGGATTAAAAATTACCGGAAGAAAGTAGTCTTTGAAGCAGTATTTCAGTGAAATGGTCATTGACTATCCATATCCTGTAATGCAGCATGACCCAAAAACCCGAACAGTTGCCCTTATGGACCCATCACAAAAACTTTGCAATAAGAAATAAACTATATTAAAAACAACTATTTTTGCCAATACTGCGCGCTAGAGGACTTGCCATTTTACTGGTGACATTGTTCCACCCGTGACATTAGATGTGAAGCAAACGAAACAGATGTCCCCAGTAGTCAACGAGCCTGTCTGAAAATCCTGCATTTTTCCCACTGTCAATGGATTGAAGGAAATTAAATGATCAAAAGGTGGGTGGGCTGTAAACGTGGATCACGCAGGTTCAGCATCAGGGCCGGAGTGGCCGTGACTGGGACTCCGAGGAGGTAAGACTGCTGGATGCAGGTTGCATTAACCACTGAAGAACAGATTGGAGACTTTGATCATTACTGAGATTCACAGGGCACCGACCCAGCGATGAGAGGCCTGATGGTCCAGCAACCGAAGATCCGCTGGCTTCAGTGTTGTAGCCAGCACTGGAAGGAGCACCTTCTCTTGTACCTCTACCTCCATGTCCTGCACCCCTCTTTGCTCGATCCATGTTCAGAAAGATAAAAATTTAAAAAAGTATGGAAGAGTTTTTGACAGTCTCTTATTGAAAGACGGCAAATCAAAGCTATTCTTAAATCCCTCTAATTTCCTACAGCCAACCAGGATTAGAAACAGAATTGTTTCTATCAAATACCTATGAAATGCGGTCTGGTGGAAGAACCGTACGACAAAATCAACAGTGTTCTTCCTTCAGTCCCAGGGATTTACAACGGCTCAGTAGGACTAGGAATTGATAGTTTTCAACAAACTATCATATAAGTGCACTATCTGCGGCAAACTGAGATTCACCGAGCGCAATAAAACTATTTAAAAGTTACACGGATGAGAAATTGCATTTTTTGCAGCAATGACACAGGAGCAGTTTACTGGGAAATGTCTTGTATCCAAATTTAAGTACAAGGTGGCTCTTTGAACAAAACTGGGCTTCACCAAAGTGCAATACAGCTATTTAAAAGTTATACGGATACAAAAGGTGGTTTTTGCTCAAATGAAATACACCAACAGTTACTAGAAAATTTCTGTATCGAAATTTAAGTACAAGGTGGCTCTTTGAAAAAAACTGGGATGCACAAAATAAAAGGTACAATTTCACCTCAGGAGCGAGGTGTGCTTGCCAAAAAGTGGTAAAAAAAATGCCATTTCAATGCAGGTTCAAAGCAGAGTCTGGGCACAATATACACCCACCTTTGCAAAGCCAGCCTGTCTATCTGTCTGAAAGACCGCCCCCCCCCACCCCACCCGCGTCTGTACAACGCTAGAGGCTTCTTTAAAAGTCTCCTACTAACTAACTAAGAACTGAAATTCTCTGATCTACCTATATTCTAATGTTCACAGCTAAAAGTATAGTTGTCTGTATGAATAAAGAGAAGAACTCTCTGAGCTGAGCTGTATTGAGAGACACGCAGTACACATCTTGCTCTAGTGATAGACACTGAAACACTGATACTGAACAGGAAACGCTGTTCTATGCAAAACGATGTCATGTGATCTTTCCAGCCAATAGCAACCATACACATCACAGTCATGACATCGCATACGCAGCTCACCCTTCTCTATGCTCTAAGCTGATTTGCTGGCCGCCAAAATGACAGGAAGCGCCGAAAATGGTGCGATAGTAATAGATTATCTGCAGATTGTCACCTAAAATATCGCGTGATCGGAAATTTCCGATCAGCCTAAAAATCGTGCCGATTTCAACTTTGTCGATTATAATCGCTCATCCCTTATCACCATCATACTGCTACCAAACAAATCCCAGTTTACTCAGACCAACATTACCAATGGCGCTACTATATATGGACCGTATTATACCGCCAGAACATGGCAACAAATTACCACCACATAGTAACTGAATAATACCCCTATGATACTACTGAATAAAGATCAGTATACAAAGACCAATATTACTGCCATATAGTGACCATATAGTGGTAGATACGTGTACACAGGTTCTGCAGACTCTATATAACCATCATACAGTGACCATGCTGTGGTAGACACCAGTGTACACACACTCTGCAGACATTACAGTGCAGTTGCACTGCAAGTCATTGACTTTCCCTTTTGTTCTGCATCCAGTCAAGTCTGTCATGATGACTTATCCTGGTCACCACTCATCCCTGCACATCTGGACACAAGTATCTTAGATTCCTCACTGTTCCAGCACCTCACTCCCTGCCCCCAATCTCTTTTCAAACTTTCAAGAGGTGGCAAAGCAGGTACAGGCCATAACTTAGAAGCCATAACTCCCAGTCTCGTAGACGGGAGGGACAGAGGATTCATCCCCTGGAGATTGTGTTACAGCTATAGCCTGTACCCCTCAGAATCATGTTACCAGGTAGACCCTCATTAGATAGGTAGGTAGGTTGGTAGGCTCCAGAAAGGTAGGCGGTAGTTATTGCCCCAGGTAGGTAGGTAGATTGGCCCTAGTTAGGCAGTAGTTGGGCCCTAGTTAGGTGGGCAGCCCTCAGGTAGGTAGGTAAGTAGGTAGGCTCCAGGTAGCAAAGTATGCAGTATGTGGGCCACAGGTAGGCTATAGGTGCGGCCCACATAGGTAGATAGGTAGGTAAGTAGGCTATTGGAGCCATAAATAGGCAGGCAGGGTTAAGGTAGGGTATAGGGGCCATGTAGGTAGTCAGGCAGGGTTTAGGTAGGGTACAGGGGCCATATAAGTAGGCAGGCAGGGTTTAGGTAGGGTATAAGGGCCCCATATAGGTAGGTAGGCAGGGTTTTAGGGGGCATATAGTGGCCATATATATAGATAGGCAGATATATATGTATCTCCACACTCCCACGATATGATGTGTGGCCGGTCAGCCTCTGTGCTCAGTGCGGGCGACACAATGATGAGACAACATGGCGCCGCCCACATCAGCACTGGGGACCGGCCAAGCTTAAGGCCAAGGAATTTACCAGGCAGTCTGACTTTTTCCTCTTAACGCTTGGGACACAGAACCGGGGCGTTCATAGGCAGGGGGCGGCAGCCAGCGGACCCAGAAGCGGAACTGCCGGGATAGCAGAGATAGTAGCAGTTGCCACGAGGCTTGGGCCCTCTAAGGTTGCGAGCCCCGTGGCAGCTGCTATGTCTGCTACCTCAGTAGTTCTGCCCCTGTTTGCTGTTATGTGACATTATGTGACACCTGCCGTTTGCACAGACCCTTTGAGGAAGCCACATTATTTGTCAGTCGCCAGGACTACGGGATAAATAACGTCATTCCACTGCTTCATGTCTTGGAACAGGTGCTGCCAAATCTGTCTGTTCAGGGGACCAGAGACGTGGTGACTACATGAGTCCAGTGGGGGCTGAACTAGAAGAGGAGGATGGGAAGACATTGGTGTACAATCAGTGTCTGGCGAAATTAGTGGTTTTTCTACTCAGGTGACAGGAGAGGAGCAGGAGCAACCAGAGGGTGAGGAAGACGAGGAAGATGACCCAGACACACCGTGTCAGTATACAGTGGAGATGGAGGCAGGGAGTCCCTCAGAGTCCCTTGAGCAGACGGCCCGCTGTATGCTGATTTGCCTGGCTAGTGACAGCCGAACTGTCACTATCCAGCAGAGGGCTCTCCACCGTCTTGGATCCTCGCTACCGGTCCAAAATGGGGGAATTTTTTCATCTGCCAAGACGGAGGACAAACTCAAATACTAGTTGGCAGCTGCCTATCTGCACCATTGTCCATCCTCTAACAGGTCTGACCCGTTTCTTCACCCCTCTCTAATGATTTATGTACCCACCAGCAACAGCACCTTGAGCAGACCCAGAACCCTGGATTCTTCTGGCTACCTACCTCAGCTACTATTCTGATGCTGCCACCTGCCTGATGCCACACATCTGCTGCCAGCTGCTCCTCCAAACACCCACCATCTTTACCAAGGACTGGTATTGACACCCACCTCCTCACTCTTCACTAGGCCATTATGTAGCCTTCTGATGCTGCTGCCACCTCACCACTCAGGTCTTCTCATGCTGCTGTCATCTCCAGGCTATGTCACCATGTCACTCTCTGGCTTGATGTTGTTGTTACTGCCACCTCCTCATTATGTCACCTAGCTGCCGCCACCTCAAAATTATGACATTGTGCAACTCTCCGTCCTGATGCTGCTGCTGTTGCTGCTGCCACCTCCACACTGTGTAATTGTGCCTACTCATGCTGCTGCCACCTCCACGATCTGTCATTTGCCACTCTGTGGCCTACTCATGCTGCTGCCAACTGACCACACTCTCAGTCGACTACCCTGTGGTTTTCTAATGCTGTTTTTTTACCCTCCACCCCTCTATGATGTTGCCACTATGTTTGGTTTTCCCCTTTTAATCTTTCATAAGGAATTATAAGGACAAACACAACCGATTTTGTCTTCGGAGAAGCCGTAAGGCTAGTATTACATGGTCCTTTGTTTGCATCAGGATTGTCAGCTGACTAGATAGCCAAAAGCAGGAGTGGATACAAAACACAGAAGACATGGAAATATTCTATTTACTTATTATTTTTGGGATCAACTCCTGTTTCTTTTTGGCTTTAGCAATGATTGATTATTGACCAATTGAAAGCGGACGCTGAAGGATAAAAGGAAGGGCAAAATGATTAGTGACGATTAGTGCAAACTTACTGATGACACCCTCATCACTCTTTTGCGGGGGCTCTACATTTATCAGCGTTTAATAGAATCACCACAATAAGTGAAAAAAATTAACTGTTTGCCACAGATAGCAATATCCGTAGAAACTGAACTAGCTGGATTTGAAAACTATGTAGGGCTGAAATACACAAACACTGGATTTGACACAGAATTCTCCACAAAAAAAGTGGTTAAATTAAAGAAGTTGTCTCACTACATTGATTCATGTTAATACAGTCCTGTTTTCTTGGTTTTACTTTTAATTCAGGGGCGTGTTTACTGGCTTCTACTAGGCTGCAGTAGAAGCCGGTCTGTAGCTATCGCGACCACAGTAGCTGATGCAGCCCATACAAGAGGGGAAATCTCAGAATAGGTAGGACACTGTTAATGGACACATATTGCAAAGTGACTTGTTTTTGCAAGATCTTTAACATAAAAAGCAATCCTTGCAGTGAGATGACCCCTTTAACTCTTAGCCACAGATTAAAATACCACCACCATTCTGAAGTTGATGGATTTCAGGCATGTATGGGGCAGAAATACACACACCCTGTATTTGACTTAAATTCCCCCACAAAAGAAGAGGAGAAATTAACCCTTGGTATAACATAGCCTACAGAATTAATAAGATAGAATTCAAGCATGTATGGGGCAGAAATATACACACTCTTTATTTGACTCCAAATGAACCCACAAACAAGAGGGTAAATTAACCCTTGAGTATAAAATACCCTACACAATGAACCAGATAGAATTCAGGCGTATATGGAGCAGAAAAACACACCCTGTATTTGACTTTTAATTACCCCACAAACAAGAGGATAAATTAAGCCTTGGGTAAAAAATAACCTACACAGTGAACCAGATGGAATTGCGGTGTATATGGGGCTGAAAAACACACACCCTGTATTTGACTCCTAATTACCCCACAAACAAGAGAATAAATTAACCCTTGGGTAAAAAATACCTTAAACAGTGAACCAGATGTAATTGCTGCATATCTGGGGCTGAAAAACACACACCCTGTATTTGACTCCTAATTACCCCACAAACAAGAGGATAAATTAACCCTTGGGTATAAAATACCCTACACAGTGAACCAGATGGAATTGAGGCATATATGGGGCTGAAAAACACACACACCCTCTATTTGACTCCTAATTACCCCACAAACAAGAGGATAAATTAACCCTTGGATATAACATACCCTACACAGTGAACCAGATGGAATTCAGGTGTGTATGGGACAGAAATACACACACTCTGGACTTTAGGGAGAATACCCCAAGAATGAAAACAAAATAATAACGCTGGTTCAGGAACAAGTGTGTATATGACACACACTTGTGAAGGTCTTTCACCCCAGTCATTCAAAAAACGAGTTTGTTTTGTAAAGAGTGCAATATAGTGCTGCAGCAGATAGATGCTTGTGGCAGGAGACACAGTGAGAAGTGTGAGAATTTAAGATGGCGTCCGTATTTATAGGGCTGTGACGTCACAGAAGCCCGCTGCTTGCTGATTGGCTTCATGTCTGCACATGTCATTGAGGGTGTTCCTTTCTTCCTCCCAGAGTTCTCTGCCCCATGTCACGCCATGTGCTTGGGGCCATTATAGAAATAAAGATGATTCGTTCCCGCGAAGTATCATAAACTTTGACTTTGTGCATAATTGAAGTTTTCCTGAAATTCTAAATTAATTCCACTTTGTTAGAATCGATTCGCCCATCTCTCGTCATAAACTGTACAGATTATATATCTATATCATCATTGCAAATGGTTCGTGTAATTTGCTGTAGGACTTTGAATATTAGTGAAATATCAGGGTATGGATAAATCATTTTCCATTTCTTGTCTACAAAAGGCTATTTCGCCTAATAAGTTTCTCTCACTATTCCAGAAGAAACTTTTCTCTGAGGCAAATTATATACCTGAGGAATAATTTTGGACCCAGGTGATCACGTCAGCCCCTAGGAAAGTGGTCAAAAATACTCACAGTTTGAGTGACTTCAGCTGTCTCAAGTGAGGTGCTGGAGAGAGCAGTTTGACGACCATTAGCCAGCTGGAGACCTTGTATCTTTCTGCATAATTGGCTAAGGGTATTACTTTGTGACAGATGTGGAGAGACTGAGATACCAAAATATGTTATTCCAATTAAACCACCCTCAGAAGAAGATGTTTTGAAAGTAGAATTGTTTCCATTTTCATAAAAAGAAGACTTGTGAAATATGTTTACAAAAACTTTCTAAGTATTTCTACTCAATGTTTTACATGCAAACTATGTGATGTTGAAGAACAGAAAAGAAGAATTGAACAGAAATATTAGTAACTATATTGTACAAATTTAACATGATTACAAATTTTCAATTTGGATGAAAGGGGTATCCCGATATACAAAACTTGACTCCCATTGATCATGTACAGTACAAATTAAAAATCATCAATACACAGAAATTACATATTTTTAATACTTTCCTACATAATTACTCACCAATTACTGGCTCAAAATCTGATATTTAAAGCTGGCTGCCAACGGATAAACTTATAGTTCAGTATCATCTTGTTGGCAGCAATGCTCACTTTCCAGCACTTGGAAGCTGGGCTAAGGGCAGCATGTATGAAAGTTGGCATTTAAATGCCAAATATCAGGCACATAGTAATAGCTTAGAAGGCGCCTGATTTTTAACCTGCTCTACGGCGGGTCAAAAATCAGGCACATTCTAGCGCTAGTACGACATTTCTGGCTCAGGTAAACCACTTTGAAAGTGGTATATCTGTTTCAGCAGTAATGCACCTAGAATTGCCGTACTGAAGATATAAAGCTATAGCTTATATGGTTCTAGTACTCAGTGCCTCCCGCACGCCCCCCGAAATCAGGTGCATTACAAAGTGCGGCTGGCACTCTGTAATGTGCCTGATATTGGCGTACAGGCCATTTAATAATGTAGCGAATGTGGCTGCGCCTGATATCTGGCTGAAAAGACACCAGATATCTGGTGCAGCCCCATTCATAATGTCGCCCTATGTGTCTATGCAGCAAAAGGGGATGGGAGGAGACGTAACTAGGAACTAATGCAAGAGGGCTCAGCAGTAGGGAGCACAATATAAGATTTAAAAGTGGGTGGAAACTTTCTCTGCAGCAACCAGGGGAATATAGGGAAATAGTACAACCTGTAATAGATATAAAAAATGCATGATGAGAACTGTAGTCTGCTAAACATATGAGCTGCTGCTGTAGCCAATTTTTCAAAGTGGCTCAAGCTGGTTGATTATTTGGTGCAGCTTTAGATTTGTCTCACTTTTAGTTTTTGTTTTTTTTTTCTATGCCAGAACACTGGCACAAATTTGAAGCAGATTTTGTTGCAGCATGTCACACAGTTACCACAACCCTTTTAAGTTAGTCACACCCATGATCATGCCCACTTTTCAAGACTCAAAGCCTAACTGCCTAGCATTGGGCAGAAACGATCTTAAAGGGGTGTTATCGTTTGAGCTGTTTGGGCTGTTCAGCTAATTTTCTCAGATTGAGTTTGAAATCTCCTCTAAGCAGGCATGTCTCTCCTCCCAGGAGGCGTGACTCCCCTCACTGAAGAACTGTGACATCATCATTTTGTATGAAGCAGGGGATGCAGAAGGTTGTCTGGATATAACAGCTCTGTAGCCTCCTGCATGCATCTTATTTCTGCAACCTTGAGGCTCCAAACACCAGCAAGCACCTGTCATATGTCTTAGTTTACACACAAATTACGCTGAAAGCCAGCAGCTTTAACTTCTAGTGGTGTTCACCCAAATTGTACTGACAACAGGCAGAGACCTTTACTCAACTACAAGGACAAATGTCAGCTTGAAGTAAAGATCTCTGCTTCCTGTCAGTGACATGAGAGCGAAAACAATGGGTGAAGAAGCAAATCAGCTTTGAGAGAAGGCCCTGCTCAGCTTGTAACTAACTTGGGCTAGAGTGATAGAGTATTGCTTTTACAACAAAGGGGTTTAGAGTTCTAGTCCCCTCACAGGGTATATTTTTTTCCCTCCTAAATTCTACACATATGTAGAGAGACCTAAAATATATATGTCAATCTCTATAATGATATATATACACATACATAGCTCCCCTATAGCATGTCTTATCCCCCAGAATATATGCATTGTATCACATATGTTGGAAGTGCTTGGTGTGACTACTGTGACAATGGGATACTATATAGGAGAGCTTTGTGTGTGTATATGAATAAAATTATAGATGTCTACACATATATTTTCATATCTTTACATGTGTACAATTTATAAAAGAAAAAAAAGAATACTGATGGGACTTGAACTCCTAACCTTTATTTTGCAGAGTGGATCAGCTAAGCACTGCACTATACAAGCAGCTTATGCAGACACAGTGTTGAATCCTTATGTTATACACTACAAATGATAATGTCAGAAGGAGGTGGGGCTTGCATTAGCCCTGAGGAACAGAACGCTCTCTTTTCAAAGTAGCAGCTTAAGGACTGGACCTGTGAGGAGGTGAAACAACCTCTTGGCAAAAGCCCTTTAAACAGCCAGTCATTGCCCAGATCATCACCATAGAGCTGGAGATGTACATAGAGACAGCAGACCTTGGTTTCACTATCAATTTTAACAGCTCAGAGGGGAGTAAACACAGAGTGTGCAGGCAGTCAATCACAGTGCAGGAGGCGTGGCCGGGGCGTTTCCTGTCTAGGGGTGTATACCAACAGGCTGAATGAAATGTCAGCCAGCCAATCACAGTGCAGGGGGCGTGTCTAGGGAATCGACCAGGGGGCGTTCCGACCAGCAACAGCAGAAACAGAATACAGATTTACAGAGAAGCTGATATCTGCTAAACCAAGTGACTGAGGTATTGAAACCCTTTTACAAAAGTGCTTATTTTTACTGTCCCCATAATCTGAGACATGATCTTTGTAATGATAAAACCCCTTTAAGCATATAATAGATGTGTTAGAGGCATGCTGTGCCAAAATGTCGCTAATTTTTAGACACTTTTCTGGAGCACTTTGATTACACAGATTAAATTTCCCGCGCTTAAATTTTTGAAATGTCTCAGATAGTTATAGAGAATTTTAATATGCTAATCACTGCTATAGAACCACCCAGAAACTGATAGCAGTGTGGATTAAACAGCATGGTGAGAAAACTCTGAATTCCCCCGTCGCACTTGCGGAAGAAAACGCGCCCAGTTCCAGAATAAAGAACTTCCTCTCAGAGCATGAGGATGGGGTTAATAAAATTATTTATTCTAATAAAATTTTTACGTGACAAAGGAGTGTTAAACCTCTCCACTAAAAACACTTAAAACACTTAAAATATGTGATTCACGCTGCACCCAGCACTTCCTCAGATACAAATACAGGGCAACAGTGTATTTAAAATGGAAGGAAAATGAAACAATTGTACGGACATTAGTCAAATGTAATGACGGTTGCACCCAGCGTAATACAAAACGGGATGAGAACCAATAGTGTTACAAGCGGGAGTTTCAAATAATAGTCTTTGAATCAAAAAAGTGGTGTTGCTTGGTTGCCGATAAGGCGGGAGATACGTATCAACCAATCAGGAGAAGAAGAAGAGCTATGTGATGAGATGACGGAGATACAGAGATGCGCTCCATAGACTAATGTGTAAGGGAAACTGATTGGTTAAAGAAAGGAGGAAAAGATGAATCATTAGCTAGAAACCAAGCGGCAAAGTTAAAAAAAAAAGTGGAGGGACGGATAAATAGTCCAATCAGAAAGAGAGCTACTAAGTTCTATAGGAAACAATGTAAAAGGATAGACCAATCAAGAAACAAGCTACTCATATCATTGAGTTGAATGTAGATGGGCGCAACAAAAGTGAATGGTCAGGAGAAGATAGGTGGTGTGACCAATAGGAGAAGAAGGTGGAGTGAGAGGTTCATTCGAAAGTGAAAAAGACGCATACATCGTAGTGTGAACAGTGAAAAGGCGCAATTGTTTGTAAGTAAGACATTGCGCCGGAATAGACGGCGAAATAAAGAATAACATGCAGAAAATACAAATATACAAATGACCTGTGTTGGAAATGATAGGGTCCGGGAAAATTCTATAAACAGGAAAAGTGCTGATGTGCACAGGTGTGATAAGAACATTGTAAATTACTACTAATAACGATAAAACCGAAGAATAGAAATATAGAAAATACGGGTTAATAAATTAATTGCACCAATTCATTAAGTCCTTTTGGATTAATTGTTTGTAATTTAAACATCCAGTAGGTCTCTTTATGTTGTAAAAGCTGGAATCTATTCATTGCATCTTCTGGAATCTGGTCTATTGGTATAATCCTTAATTTACTAAAATCTCTATCATGTTTTTCATTAAAATGGCATGCTACACTCTGTTGAATATTGCCTCTTTTTACACAAGCACGATGTCCATTGAGCCTAATATGTAGGAGCTGTGTGGTTCTGCCCACATATTGCAGATTACATTCACAGTAAATGATATAAATAACTCATTTACTCTTACAATTTAAACTGTATTTTATATTAAAAGTAGTATTGTTACTCTTAGATGTAAAACAGGTAGAATTTACTATGCTCCGACAACAATGGCAACCTACTGCATTGCAATGTCGACTACCTGGGTTGTCTGTAATAGAAGTTTTTTTTTTTTCTTTAGGTTTTCTAATCAGGCTAGGGGCTACTATATTTTTTTTACATTCAGCGCCCTCCTGAAAATAAGACTAGGTCTTTCAGGTAAAATCAACAGAGAAATGTGTCCTTTTTCAGGATATGCCAATGTTTAGAAAGAGCTCTCTTAATCTTATTGTGTGAGGAGTTAAATTGGGTTATTAGAGAATGTTTAGCTCGTGATTCACTTGGTGTCTTATATGGGACATCCTGTGATTTCTTTTTCAAACAGACTGTTTGAGTTGTTTTACTCGGAATCCTGCATCCTTCAATAGTGGTAGTGGATAATTTTTTTCGAGAAATCTATTTTGTAATAACTCTGCCTGTAGCTCACAAGTAGCATCTTCTGTGCAATTGTCCATAAGGAATATTGGTCTTCCATGGTTTGTGGTGCGCACTCTGATAATCGATGTAACTATTAGTATCGACCTATTTAAAAAAGTTGCTGTAGTAAAACTATCACTAGCAATAGAAATTTCAATGTCTAAAAACTCAATCTTTTTAGTATCGCTGTGTGCAGTAAACTTAATACCCCAGGTATTGTCATTAAGATGTTCAATAAAAGCTGGAATAAAAGAATGGGGGCCAGCCCAAACTATAAAAAGATTGTCAATGTACCTCTTGTATAGGGAAATAAGCACGTCATATTTAGGATAGGTATAAATAAACTTTTCTTCGAATGCCACCATAAACAAATTAGCATATGTGGGGACAGCCCTCATACCCACAGCAGTGCCATGTATTTGTTTATAGGTGGCGCTATCATAAAAAAAAAATGTTTTTCAAAATAAAATGCATACCCTCTATAATAAAAGTTTTTTGCAGGAGATTCAAATCATTGTCTGCATTGATCATTTGTTTGATACACTTTAGTCCTAATTCATGTTCAATGTTGGTATATAGGGCTGTGACTTCAATCATCATGAGAGCACAATTTTGGGTTACTGGCAGCCTAGTGAGAAGTTCAATAAGTTGACTGGAGTCCCTAAGGTAACTGGGGAGTGATGTGACGTGAGGTTGCAAGAAAAGATCAACAAAATGTGACAGCTGGCTCGTGGGCGAGTTGATGCCAGAGATAATTGGTCGTCCGGGAGGTGATGTAAGGCTCTTGTGAATCTTCAGCAGGAAATAAAAGAAGGGGAGATAAGGTTCTTTAACCCCTTAATGACCTTGGGCGTATGAGTACGTCCCAGGGCCGCTAAGGGGCTTTGCAGGGTGATTGCTCCGCAACCCCCCCGCACAGCTGCCGGGTGTTAGCGGCTGATCGCAGCTAACACCCGGTGGTTACAGCGCCGGCGGGTGGCTCCACCAGTTGGCGCTGTTTAACCCATCAGACACCGCGGCAAAGATGGCCGCAGCGTCTGAATGAACGGCGATCGGTGCCGCGCACCGATCGTTACGGTCGTCGGCACCGGCGCAGCTATGCTGCGCCGATCTGATGACCGGGCTTGGTGGTGGGGAGCCTTTCAAAAATAGAAAATGTTTGGAATTTTTTTACGGTACCAAAACATAACAGAAACCCTACATGTTTGGTATTTCCGGATGCATACAACCTGTACAATACAGATAACACATTATATTTACCAAAGATGGAACGCCGTAAAAGCAAAACCCCCGCAAACATGGTGAAAATACCCTTTTTTTTTCAAAAATTTGTCCCACTTGGAATTTTTTTTGTGGTTTCCCAGTTATTTTCCATATAGTATAGTGATAACACCATTAGAAGTTTTATCTTGTCCGCAAATAAAAGCCCTCATGGGGGTTTGTAGGTGGAAAAATATAAAAGTTTATGGGTTTCAAAGGCGAGGAGGAAAACGAACGTGTCAACAAAAAACGGCCCGGGTTTCCTTAAGGGTTAATATCAGAAAAGTTGCTTTCCTCCTTTTTGTCAAAAAAGCGGCCCAAACTAAAGCATCATTTAGAAACAATAAAAGATTTTTTTGAAGAGTTGGGAATGGATCTTACTTACACACTTCAGAATATGATGTATCCGATAAAATTCTCAGGGCTTCCCTGTGATAGTCATCATAGTTTAAAACTACTGTGGTGCCACCTTTATCGGCTGGTCTGATAACGATAGCAGAGTGTTTTCAAGATTTTTCAATGCTATGGATTCACCAGTTGAAAGATTTGAGTGATTAGTGGTGGGAACTATGCCCATGAGAATATGTGGGGTAAAATTTCTATTTATATTGTAAGTCCACCTTCTTTTTCGGATTGTCAACTTGTTATCAGGAATAATGGAATTGATCACAAAATTTCTTGTGTGGTCTTCCTTATAAATTTATGAAAATCGATAAACAGATCAAAATGATTCACTTTTTTTGGACAAAAATACAGTCCCTTGGATAGGGCTTTAATCTCATTTTCAGAAAGTGTGTGGCTAGAAAAAAATAAACCACCCAAAAAAAGGGCCGGTTATCAGGAAGATGGAGTTTTCACTAAT
>JAODAL010074437.1:0-14370 GCA_025379985.1 Phyllomedusa bahiana
CTTGATACCGTGCCTCTCTCCTGGTGTAGAGCATAAATTGTCCGGCTATCAGCGCGGGAGGAAGCTCTGCTGAGTTTGAACTGGAATGCAGGCTGAGACATCCCCAGGCCATGGCTGACCCAGAAACTCTGGGATCCCAGGCCAATTAGGCAAGTCAGTAGTGGGGGAATGAGGAGATGCACCAAGAAACTCTTGGGTCTCCTCCACAGGAGCCACTGTAGTAAAATAATAAAAACTGGAAATAGTGAACAATTATAAAAATAATAAGTCTAGCTGGGACAGAAGAAAAAGCAGGTCTGTTCACTGTCTGAGGAGAGCTTATATGGGTGAGGTGGAACCAATTATTGCTTGAATTATTTGAACCTGATACTCATTTCTTTTCCTTCTGTCATAGCTGGGTTGAGGAGGATATTAACCCATTGTGTGGTGCCTGAGGAAGAAGGGGTATGTCTTTATTACCAGCAAGCTTCTTTCAGTTGTCTAAATTGTTCAGAAAGGTGTTTCAAGTAAGTAATCAATTGATTACTCACTTTCCAAACAGTTTAGATAAGTGAAAGAAGCTTGCTGGTAATAAAGGCAGTTTAATTGGAGCGAAGTTAAAACTGCATCAGAACTGCGCTGTGTGAAAGCAACCAATGGTTCTGTCTATGGCAGAGATTTTCAGACATATTAATTTCAGTTGTGCATGTGAATTGAGACTCATTGATGCCCTCCTATGTATCCCATAGAAAACAACTTTTATGGGATGCCTGGATTACTTCCAGATATGACACACTTAATGATCCACTATAGCAATAGTACTTTATTCTTGTATCCTTATAATTGTGATTTATCCACATGTTGATTTTGGTTATTTGTTGAATGTTTTTCTCTTACGATCTCAACCCACTCAATGACATGTAATGCTTGATTATCTTACTGATACTCTACATTGTGTATGTACAGCATTGACATATTTTCTCTTTATGGATTTTATTATCTATGCATGTTATTTAACAATGAATACAGCTCTGGAAAAAAATTAAGAAACCACTGCAAAATTTTTAGTTTCTCTGATTTTTCTCTTCAATGGTATGTATTTTTGAGAAAAATGTACATTGTTATTTTATTATACAAACTACTGACAACATGTCTCCGAAATTCAAAGCAAAAAAAAGTATTTATTTGCAATAAATGAGAAATCTTCAAAATAATGAAAAAGAAGCAGTGCTGTCAGACCTCAAATAATGCAAAGAAAAGTTCATATTTCTTTAGAAACAGTAAGACATGTTTTAAGTCAGGAAGAGTTTTCATTTCAACTCCTTTAGCATGGTAAAGAGTTATTTTTTCATTCAAATTCCTTTTGGCCTATTCCTAGCACTTGTTTTGCCATCCAGCTTGTACTATTGCAAGAGGATTGTGAAGACCACAGCAGTGTTTTTATACTTTCCTTCATTAAATAAGATTTGGTTCAGGTGATCACTAGAGATGGGCGAATTGATTCTAACGAAGTGGAATTCGTTTAGAATTTCAGGAAAACTTCGGTTCAGAACGAAGTTGAACTTTGGGGCACTTCGCGTGAACGAAGTGTGCTTTTGATTGAAAAAATGGTTGCGGGCACTTTGGCATTACATGGAGCAAAAAAAACCCCTGGGGGGAAAAGGGCAAAACCCTTTGATGACATGTCCCAGAAAATGAACCCAATAAAGAGCCCGGCGGGATTTGGGACGTCACCGCACTATTAAGTCCGGGGCGCGCCCCAGGGAGCTCAAACCGCTCTCATGTACTAAGTGGGGAAAGGTTCTGCCGCGGCTGCTTTTTGATAGCTGTGCTAAAGAACTCTTTTTTTATTTTGGGGGTGCCCAACAGCTTTTCCCCAGGACGGGCTTCTTTTAAACTTTTCTATTTCTGTTTTTGGGGGGGTATTGGATTGAAAGTCCAGTTTGCGTCCTTTTGCAGTGCTTTAAAACATTTTTAATGCTATCTGCCACAGCACATTGAATTTTTCCAAGGGGTTGATCTAAAACTTTTCCTGTTGTATTCTTTTTAAAGAAACAGCTTTTTTTTACAATACAAATACCACTTTTTTTTTGGGCCCTTGTAAATTCTTTTGGGGCAATTTAAAACCGGGGGGTTAAATTTTAAGGTTGTTCCCCTACTTTTGGGGACAAAAAAAACCTTTTTTTTCCCCCGGGCAAAAAAAACTTTTTTTCCTTTTGCTTAATTCAAAAAGCAAGGGTTTTAATTTAAAGTTTTTCTCTTGTTTTTTAGCGTAAAAAAAACCAGCAATTGTAAAAAACGCTACAAAGGGTGGGTATTTTTTGGGCTGCTAAATTTAAATTTTTGCGAAATTTTCACCCAAAGGGGTTAACAAAAGTATTTTTCGGGCAGTTGTTTTTATTTAAAAGAAACGTTCTTTTTCCCCGCCAAAGAACCCAATTTTTCCCTGTTCAAAATTATACCCAAAAGGTTTTAATTAAAGGGGCCTTTTTTGGCTTTTAATTCAGTAAAAAAACATTTTTTTAAAAAAGGGACACATACAAGAAAATTTTTTCCCTGGCCATTTGTGGACCCGCAATTTTATATCCAATTTCCCCAACTTGTTACTGGGTTATTTGGAGTTAAATACGGGGTGTGTATTTTTTCATATTTGATATCTTCTTTAAAACATTTGGTCTTTTTACATTTTAGAAAAAACGTATGTCAGACAGAGAGGTGGCGGGGCTCTTCCCCTTTGCGAGGGGCATGGCACAAAAAAAAGGCCCCCAGGCCCGCAGCACAACAAGGGGATTTCCCCGGGGCGGGGGTCACTGGGTGGGGCCCCCAAAAAGCCGCTGTATCTAGCGGCCGTGTTTGTTCAGCAACCCAATGGTTTTTTGGGTTGGGTTTGGGATAGGTTATCCACTTCCTCCCAGATGAAAACGGGAAAACCCCCCACCCAAGGGGTGGGTGGGAACGCGGGACAAAAACCCTTTGTTGGCAGGGCCCCCGGGAGGGGGGTCAGCGGCCCTCCCCTGTCCTCAACCCGCCTCTGCCCCATCCGGTTCCCTAAAGCCGAGATCTACTATGTGGTTTTGGGCTCAGCGCCACTATATAGCGAGGATAAAACAATTTGAGGGGGGGCCCAGTCAGCAGCTATTTGGGCAGCAAAGAAAGGGAGCCAATATCCCCTGTTTTCTTGCAGTAGGCGGCAAAGTATAGATTTTGAGAGGGGGCAGGGGAGGTCATGTTGTGGGGGGTCAGCCTGGGAAATACCAAGACCGGGTGTTGGGGAAACAGAAAGTGACGTTTGAAACACAAATAGATGATGATGTGGGGACTGCACTTGGGAGCCGGGGAGGCAAGGGTTCATCTTTTTTTGGGAGAAGAGGGCGTCGCTTGCGCGTCAGGCCCCCCCCCCGCGCCAGACAGCAAGGGGTTTTTGTCCCCGGATTCAGGGGGGAAATAGAAACAGTGTGGAGGTCGGGAGCCAAGCACCCAAAGGGGTAAAAAACCCCCGTTTCGCGGGGGCCAAAAAAGGGGTACGGAAAAGGGGTTTGGGGCGGGGCCCAGGGGCGGTAGTAGTACTCAGTCCCGGAGCGTTGGCCGGTAAAATCAGTACTCGGGGGGGGTTTTGGCAGTTTTTTGCTAAGACCCCCGGAGGACCCGAATAGGGGTTTAGTAGAATTTTGGGGTCAAATTGAAGCGTGGCCAGGGGGGCTAACGTTTGGACCACAGCCCTGGCACCCACATGCAGCGTCACCACCCGGCCCCTGGGAGAAAACGGGCCCCAGAATGTGGGGGCCCCAACCCGCCCCCCACAGCAACACAAAAGCAGCACACAGTGGCACCCCTTTCCCATTCCCGCCAGTAAAGGCTCCCCCACCTCTGCAAAAGGGGAGCTTTTCCCCCGGGTTTCCAGATGCCCCTTTCTTCCTCGCTACTCCGGGGCCCCATCAGCCCTTTCAGGGGGGGGCCCGATTTGCAAAGAGACAAAAATAGGGCGTAAAAACCCCCCCAAAGGGTTTGCAGAGGCGACCGTGCTCCTGTCCAAGTTGTTGGAAATGGCATTACTCCCTTTCCAAATGGTGGCTTGAAACCGTTCAGAAAACAAAAGGCTTGTGCCGACCCGAGATGGGGGGGGGGGGGGGGGGGGGGGGGGGGGGGGGGGAGTTCCAAGCTGTAATTTCTTTTCCAAAAAGGGCCCAGTCCCCAGCACTTTAATATGTGGGAACAGAAGGGGGGGCCAGTCCTTGAGCTTATGGGTTTTTTTTCCAAAGGTCACGGCACGGGGCCCCTTTCTGGAGCTTTTAAAAACGGGGGGGCCATACTGTCCTTTAGGGGCCCCACGGGTGAATTGTTTCCTGCCCAGGCACACCAACAACTTGGACAGGAGGGGCCGATTTCTCCCTCCACTTTGGGTCAAACTGCGGTCCTGCCCAATGCCGCCTCCTCCCCCTCCTCCCCACCCCCATCTCAGCCTCCACAAGAAAACTGCCCCAAATCATACCCCCAAGTTTTGGGCACAGCAGTGCACCCCTTTTTCTACACCTGGCTTCCCTCGGCGTACGAAGTCAAACAGGGGAGGAACTGCTCCGCGTCAAGGGAGCCCAAAAAATCGATGTTGGGCTTTTTTTCCGCGCCAACTGCAAATCGGAACCAGGTGACGGGGCAATGGGGGGGGAAAATGGTGTCGCATGCCCCCTGCATGGGGCCCCCTTTTGTTCAAACTGGGTTTGAAAAGGTTTCCCGAAAATCTTACCAAACCCAAACTTCAGAAAATTCTGAAAATTGGGCCCGGAAATGTGCATTGCACTTCTTCCCTTCCAAAAAGCCAGGGACACTTCCCTTTAGTTGCAGCGGCAGAACGGCCCCCCCCAACATTTCTCTGGAATTAACCCGCCTGCACATGTTGGACCGACTGTATGAACAGAGAAAGGGCCCTTTTAAAAGATTTTTTTATGATCCCGGCGGACAGGGAAACTCCCCCGTTAAATTTGGGTGTCAGCCAGTGGAGCTCAAAGCGTGGGCACCCGGTTTGTTGAGGCAATTCGAGGAGGCGACCCTTATAAAGTCATTTGCCCGGACTACGGGGTGAAAAACGCATTCCCCTTTCCCTTTATGTCCTGGAAAAAGATGCTTTAAAAATCTTTCTGGGGGGGATGGAGACGTGGCGCTACAATTCTTCGGCCCCAAGAGTCCGGTGGGGACTGAAATGGAGGAGGAGGAGGAGGAGGACATTGGGCAAAGCATTGTCCCGGTGAAAAAGAGTGGATTTTTTACCCAGGGTGAAAAAAGAGGAGGAGCTGGAGGAGGTAGATGGAAGAGGAAGAGAGGCAGTGACCCGCAAAACACCGGGCAGTATACAGTGGGGATTGGGGGCCTGGAGCCCCTCGGGAAACACCTTTTGGGAGATGGGGCCCCCAGCTGGATTTGCCCGGCTAGTTACAGACCGAATAACCCGCATCCGGCAAAGGG
Source organism: Phyllomedusa bahiana (assembly GCA_025379985.1). Taxonomy (NCBI): domain Eukaryota; kingdom Metazoa; phylum Chordata; class Amphibia; order Anura; family Hylidae; genus Phyllomedusa; species Phyllomedusa bahiana. The sequence continues at coordinate 5,437 of JAODAL010074437.1, forward strand.
GTACTTTGGCTCTCCCCCCTTTTTTGGAAAACCCCCGCTACCCCCCCCAAAATGGGAGCCTTTTTTTCCCGCTTTCTGGGGGGGAGGGGTAACTCAAATACTGTAAGAAAAACCCCCGTAAAAATTGGCCGTGCCTATGTGCGGCATCGTCCCCCCTTGACAGGTCCCGCCCCGGGGGGTTTTTTCAGCCTCAAGTTAATTTCCCGCCGCGGTCTGGAGGAAGGGGGGGGGGTAAGGGAAAAAAACCCACCCCATCAGCACAACCTTTAAATCTTTGGAAAATCCCCTGATGAGCAGGTTCCTTTCCAACCGCCTAGTTAGGAGGGCAGCCCAGCAGGGAGCCCGGACCCGGGCAGCCCCCGAACCAACAGGTGGTGGCCCATTTTTGGGCAGAAATCTGCCACCCCCGTTTTAAAAAATCCGCCCGGGACTACTGGGCAGCCAAAAACCGGATGTTTTGGCCCAATTTCCGAGTTTTCAAATGGAGAAAAGCTGTCCCGCCCGGGCCCTAGTTTTGGGGGATCCCGAAGGGGGGTGTTCAGTGCGGCCCGGGGGGCCCTTTTTTACCCCAAGGTAAACCCGCTTGGCCATGGGAAAAAGTGGAACGACTGACCTTTGTTTAAGATGAATCAGGCGTGGGTCCGCCAGGAAATTTTCCCCACCCCCAATGCCTTGGGGCCCGACTACATCAGCCTGACGCCTCACCCAAAATGTGAGAAATGAGGGCGGGGTTTTTAAACTACCTGCCCCAGCCCCTATTCTTATGCCCCCACCCGCCTGATGCCACACTCCCGTTTACAATTTCTCCATCTGCCACAAACCATCTTTACCAGGGACTGTATTGCCACCCCCCCTCCACACCTGTAAATTTTTCCCCTGTTGACCTCTGCTGCTGCTGTGGTGTTTCCGTGACCTCCACACGGGGTCATTGTGCCACTCTGTGCCTACCCTGTTTTTTTCCACCTCCCAAATGTCATTGTGCCCTGTCTGACCTCTGCTGCTGCTGCCGTACCTCCACACTGTGTCATTGTTTTCCACTGTCTGACCTTAATGCTGCTGAAACCCAGACCTCCAAAATTTTTGCCTTGTGCCACCCCTGTGGGCCCACTCCCGGTTTTTTGGGCCCCCTCCCGAATGTTCTTTTGCCACTCTCTGACCCCTTTGCTGGGTACCGTGCCCCCCACAAAATGTGTCCCTTGGGGGCCACTCTCTGACCTCATGGGTTGCTTTGTGACCTCCACCTCTAGTCATTGTGCCACTCTGTGGGCCTACCCTTTTTTTACCCCTCCAGAAAGCCCTTGGGGCCAAATCCGACCTCTGCTTTTTGCTCCCCGCCGGGCCCCACCCCCCCACTGTGTCATTGTGCCACTTTTGTGGCCTGCTTTCCTTTTTTTTGCCCACCCCAAATGTCATTGTGCCCCTGCCTGACCTCTTTCTGCTGCTGCCGTTTCCCTCCACACTGTGTCATTGGCAACTCCTTTTACCTCATGCGGCTCTGCTTTTCCTCCCAAACTTGTCAAGTGCCACTCTTGGCCATACTACTGTTTTGCCACCTCCAGAATGTCATGTGGCCACTCTTCCCAGACCTTTATGCTGCTGCTGCCGTAACCCCCACTCTCTGTTAAATTTTTCCACCTGGTTGGGGCCCCTACTGTTTTGCCCCCTCCAGAATGGGCCCTTTTGCCGCTGTCTGAAACCTTTATGCTGCTTGGGGCTTCCCCGTTACCTCCACAAATTTTCATTTTGCCACTCTGTGGGGTACTCCCTTTTTTTTGCCACCCCCCAGAATGTCATTTTTGCCCCTGGGCCCGACCTCCTTCTGCTGCTGGCCCTGACCTCCAACTTTTTTAAAATTTTGCCACTCTGTGGCCCCCACTCCTGATTTTTGCCACCCCCAGAAAAGTCAATTTTGCCCACTGTCCCGACCCCATGCTGCGCTGCCCTTTAAAAACCACATTTTTGTCATTGTGCCACTCTGTGGCCTACTTCTGTTTTTGCCACCCCCCAGTAAAAACCAATTTTCCAATTTCCTGAAACCCCATGCTGCGCTTTCTGCTGCCGCCGGGCACCCCCACACTCTGTCACCCAAAAGTTGGCACCTGAGCTCTCAGCTTGTTTTTTTTTTTGCTTTTTGCTGGCATGACTTTTTTAGGGTACATTTTCCCCCTTTTAGTTTTTTGGTTTATTTTTTTTTCCCTCTTGAGTGCCCCGGGAATTTTATAGTTAAAAACATTCTAAGATCGGGCGGGGGAGGGGCTTTTTGGGTTTTCATAAATAAAACACAACATTGTATTTAAGGGCCCCAAAACCCGCTCCCTCTGCATATTTAAGCATGGCACAGCGTTCTACAGCACCCTGCAGGCTCTGTGCAGCATGGAAATAGCTGATTTTTAACGCAATTCATCCTGAAGTAATTCGGACAGAACCGAATTTTTGAGAAATTCGCCCATCTCTAGTGATCACCTAATCAGTGTAACGGATGAGCAGGTGGTGGATCCTCTGGACTGCCGCAGGGAGCGGAGTCTAAGCGGGTCCCGGTATTCACCAGAGCCTGCCGCAAAGCGGGATGGACTTGCTGCGGCGGGATTCCACCAGGCCGCTACTCCGTGGCGAGCTTGCGGAGACAGCTGAAGTGTAGCGTGGTACCAAGACGTCGGGCAAACTCATAGTCAGGGCCGGGCAGACAGGTCAGGACAGGCGTACGAAGGTTCGAGGTCGGTAAACCAAAGCCAAAGGTACGGTACACAGAGATCAGGAACGAGGCAATAGAACGCTTTCTCAAAAGGCATATAGCGCTAAAGATCCAGCGGGGAATGGACGGAAGTGACTGAGATATATAGGGACAGCGCCCGGCAATTGGCTAATTACCGGTGCGCTGGCCCTTTAAATTTCCAGCAGGAGGATGCAGATGGACAGGAGCACGGCTGGGTGAGTATAGGTGTGTTGGAGAGCAAGTGCGTCCGCAGTCCGATACACAGACCGCGGCGCCACTCGCCCCTGGTGTCGGGGCACACACAGGGTTGTGAATGTGCCATTCGTAACAGTAACCCCCCCTTTGGCCTCCCCCCTCTTTCTGGCCCGTAGGAACTTCTGCACCAACTCACGATCCAAGATGTTGTCTTCCGGCTCCCAAGACCTCTCTTCAGGCCCGAACCCCTTCCAGTCGATGAGGAAATGATTGTCTTCACATCCAGGATTTCCTTCACAGTGAAGATGTTGGTGGACTCAGCTTCGGAAGACGGAGGGGCAATTTTCCGGGAAAAGCGGTTCAGGACCACAGGTTTTAACAAAGAGACATGAAAGGAGTTCGGAATACGCATGGTGGGCGGGAGCCGGAGTTGGTAGGCAATCGGGTTGATGCGCTTGAGTACCTCAAACGGTCCTACATAACGGGAATCTAGTTTGGAACTGGGACCTTGAGCTGGATATATCTCCGCCGAAAGCCACACTTTTTCACCAGGGGAAAAAACCGGGGGAGGCCTTCTATTCTTGTTCGCTTGGGCCTTCATGCGTGCGGACGCTTGATGCAGAGACTGGCATGTCTGGTCCCAAATAGTCAGCATATCCTGGACCAAAGCATCAGCTGCCGGAACTTCGGATGGAGAAGACGACGGGAGCGGAGGGCGGAGACGCTGGTCATACAAGATGAAGAAAGGAGAAGCACCAGAAGACTCCGAATCCAGGGAGTTATACGAAAACTCCGCCCAAGGAAGTAAACTGGCCCAGTCATCCTGTCGAGCTGAGACAAGGTGGCGCAAATAGCCCCTCAGGACCTGATTGACTCTTTCCACTTATCCATTCGTCTGTGGATGGTAGGCAGAGGAGAAATCCAGGTTCACCTGCAACTGAGAGCAGAGGGCCCGCCAGAACCTAGAAACGAACTGGACCCCCCGATCCGAGACAATATGCTGGGGGAGTCCGTGCAGACGGAAGATATGTAGAAAAAACAGGTTGGTCAAACGGGGAGCAGATGTTAAACCTGGCAAAGGGACAAAATGCGCCATCTTTGAAAAACGGTCCGTGACCACCCAGATGACAGAGTTGCCCGAAGAGGGAGGGAGGTCAGTGATAAAGTCCATCGCCACATGAGACCAAGGAGTCCTGGGGATAGGCAGAGGTTGTAGCAAACCTGCGGGTTTGTGGCGAGGGGTCTTGTCACGGGCACAAGTAACGCAGGACTTCACGAATTCCCTGATGTTCTTCACAAGGTCCGGCCACCAGTAAAAACGGGAGATCAGGAGGAATGACTTGCGAGCACCTGAGTGACCAGCCACTAGAGAGCAATGTTCCGATTTCAAAATTTTCCTGCGGAGCGCAGGACGCACGTATGTCTTCCAAGGAGGAACATCCTGGAGGTCCACCGGGGCGGCAGATATCAGGCGCTCAGGAGGAATTATATGTTGTGGGACGACCTCTTCTCCCATCACATCAGAGGCACGGGAGAGAGCGTCGGCCTTGATGTTCTTCTCGTCAGGTCGAAAGTGTATCTGGAAGTCGAAGCGTGAAAAGAAGAGGGACCACCTGGCTTGGAGCGGATTGAGTTGTTGAGCCGATTGGAGGTACTGGAGATTTTTATGGTCGGAGTAAATGGTGATAGGATGCCGTGCTCCTTCCAGGAGATAGTGCTATTCCTCCAAAGCCAGCTTGATAGCCAGCAACTCCCGGTCCCCGATGGTGTAATTCTTCTCCGCCAGGGAGGAAGTCTTGGAGAAGAAGCCACAGGTGACCATCTTGCCTTTAGGTCCCTTTTGCGTGAGAACTGCGCCAGCCCTGACCGAGGAGGCATCGACTTCCAGAAAAAATTCCTTCTAGGTGTCAGGTCGGGTTAGAATGGGTGCGGAGGCGAAAGCTGACTTTAGTTTAAGGAACGCCTCTTCGGCCTCCTTAATAGGCACCACCAGCGTAGTGCGGAATGAATTGCCGATAATAATTAGAGAAGCCCAGAAAGCGCTGTATGGCCTGTAGGCCCACTGGCCTAGGCCACTGCAGAATGGCAGACAGCTTGGCAGGATCCATCTGCAACCCTTGGTCCGAGATGATGTAACCAAGGAACGGAAGGCTGGTACGGTGGAAAAGACACTTCTCTAATTTGGCATAGAGGTGGTTAGCCCGTAGTCGACTCAGCACCTGGCGGACATGGATGCGATGAGTCTCCAAATTGGCAGAGAACACCAAAATATCATCCAGGTAAACCAAGACACAGGTATAGAGGAGGTCCCTGAATATGTCGTTCACAAACTCCTGGAAGACAGATGGGGCATTGTACAGCCCGAAGGGCATGACCAGGTATTTAAAGTGCCCATCCCGTGTGTTAAAGGCCGTCTTCCACTCATCCCCCACTCAGATGCAGATGAGGTGTTGTTGGCCCCCCCCGTTAGTCCTACTTGGAAAATATCTTTGCTCCGTGAAGACGGTCATATAGCTCCGTGATTAATGGCAAAGGATATCGGTTCTTCATGGTGATTTTATTAAGTCCCTGATAATCGATACAGGGCGGCAGGGAGCCATCTTTCTTCTCCACAAAGAAGAATCCCGCACCAGCCGGAGAGGAGGACTTGCGTATGAACACCATTTAGGAGGTTTTCCTGAATATAGGCCTACAAGGCTTCAGTTTCCGGCACAGACAGAGGATAGACCCTGCCCCTGGGTGGACTGGTTCCAGGCAGCAGGTCAATCGGGCAGTCGTATGGGGCAATCGGGCCAGTGAGGAGGAAGGATCTCCGCTTGTTTTTCAGAGAAGACCAGGGAAGCAAGAAAAACTTGATCCTCTCCTTATGCAAGGCCCTCACCTGAAGAGTCACAGGCTTAGTGGAATACAAGATGGGGTCACTCAGGAGCTCCCCGTTGACCGAGTAGATCACCAGCGGCTTCTCCAGGCAGACTACTGGGAGGCGATACTGCGTCACCAGGGAGGTGTGAATGAAGCTCCCAGCAGAACCGGAATCCAAGAAAGCTGGAGCCTGGAACGAGAGTCCCGTGTCAGTCTCGACCCATACAGGTATAGTCAGACGTGGAGAGGGGGAACCTGCACCTAGGGACGCCTCTCCCACGAAGCCTAGGTGCGAGCGTTTCCTGCCCGTTTGGAGCGCAGCGGACAGTCCCTACGGAAGTGCTCGGGACTGGCGCAATACAGGCACAGATTTTCTCCCCGACGTCGGGACAGCTCTTGCTCGGAGAGATGGGCTCTGTCGACCTGCATAGGTTCTTCGCCAGGAGACTGTGGAAGTGGCAGCAGGGGTCTCTGGAACGCCAGAGCCAGGCGTGGGAGCCGATGAGGCCGAACAGAGTCACTTTCCTGATGGAGCTCCTCTTCCCTCTCTGCGAAGCGCACGTCAATACGTATGGCCAGATGGATTAGCTCGGACAGCGAAGTCGGGAGATCTCTCGTAGCCAGCGCGTCCTTAACTCTACTGGAAAGGCCTTTCTTGAAGGTTGCACATAAAGCTACCTCGTTCCGATGCCAGGGTGCGGAACTGGATGGCATAATCTCCCACCGAGGAGTCCCCTTGGTACAGGTTTAGGGGCGCGGTCTCAGCGGATGAAGCACAAGCAGGTTCCTCGAACACGCCACAGAATTCTTTGAAGAACGCCTGTAGGTCTGCCGTCACAGGATCACTCCTGTCCCAGAGGGGTGGAGCCCATGCCAGGGCCTTCCCGGAGAGCAGACTGACCATAAATGCCACCTTGGAACGTTCGGTCGGGAACTGGTCGGCCATCAGCTCCACATGCATTGAACATTGGGTGATGAACCCCCTGCAAAACTTCGGGTCTCCGTCGAACTTGGAAGGGAGCAATAGCTGGAGTTTGGGGCCCACAGGGGCCAGCAGAACCGCCGGAGCTGGAGCAACTGTGGGCAGAGGTGAAGGCTGCTGTTGGGCGGCAATGAGCTGCTGCATCATGGCGGTCTGCTGGTTCAGTTGTTGCGCCTGTTGTGCCAGTTGCTGGGACTGCTGGGCAGCAATGGTCGTAAGGTCCTCCACACTGGGCAACAGCACCTTAGCGAGATCCATGGCTGGATCTTACTGTAACGGATGAGTGGGTAGTGGATCCTCTGGACCACCGCAAGCGGTGGTACAGGGCACGCCAGGGAGCGGAGTCTAAGCGGGTCCCGGCATTCACCAGAGCCAACCGAAAAGCGGGATGGACTTGCTGCGGCGGGATTCCACCAGGTCGCTACCCCTGACGTGGCAAGCTTGCGGAGGCAGCCGAGGTGCAACGTGGTACCAAGATGTTGGGCAAACTCGCAGTCAGGGCCGGGCAGACAGGTCAGGACAGGCGGCGAAGGTTCGAGGTCGGTAAATGGAAGCCAAAGGTTCGGTACACGGAGATCAGGAATGAGGCAAAGGAACGCTTTCTCAAAAAGCTTATAGCGCTAAAGATCCAGCGGGGAATGGACGGAAGTGACTGGGATATATAGGGACAGCGCCCAGCAATTAGCCAATTACCAGCACGCTGGCCCTTTAAATTTTAAAATAGCCGACGAGCGCACGCCCTAAGGAACGGGGACGCGCACACCAGCCAGCAGGAGAATGCGGACGGACAGGAGCGCGGCTGGGTGAGTATAGGTGTGTTGGGGAGCAAGTGCGCCCGCAGCCCGATACACGGATCGCGGCGCCACTCGCCCCCAGTGTCGGGGCACAGACAGGGTTGCGACAGGGCCGTATTTGCCACTAGGCACTTGTGGGCACGTGCCTAGGGAGGCACCCTGCAGGGGGCGGCAACCGGCGTTAGACAGAAAGGGCACACGCTTTTTTTTTTTTTTTTTTTATTATGATCCTGCCTCCATCCCCATCAGGTGTCTCTCCAGCCTGAGTGGAGAGGGAGGGTGGGTAGAGAGTTCAGCGGCGGCTGCTGCTGCTTTCCGAGTGTGACATGTGGGCAGAAATCGCAGATTACAGCAGCAGAGCCGTCCCTTGTCCAGAGCTCTCTGGTCTGAGCGCTTTAAAAGCCTCAGCCGGAGCTCACTGTAGATATCAGGACAGAGAGGTGGGGGAGAGGCGCTCTCAGCACGGCACTCTGCAGGAAGCTGCTGCTGCTGTTCCCTGCTGTGACTCCCCCCTCCTCTCTGGCTTGTGATCACCTTGCTGAGAACTGGCATGGTATTAGGTACATTGTGTGTGTTTATATGTTTATGTACAAGGGGGAAATGTGTGTACATTTTTGTGCATTTATGCGTATGGGTGTGCATGTATGTACATGAGTATGTGTGGGTTTGTGTACATGGTTGTGCATGGGTGGGTGCGTGTACATGGTTGTGCATGTGTGTATACATTCGTGTGTGTGTGTACATGGGTATGGATGCGTGCATGTGCGTGTACATGTGTGTGTGTACATGGGCGTAGGTGCATGTGTGGTGTACATGGGTGTGTGGATGTGTACAACAGAAATATCAAAATATATGGCTTGATTTCTTGCAGTGTGTAAGACAACCCCCTGTAGCTTTGTTCATGCCCGGAGTTTGCTTCAGCTAACGGCAAATAACTTGAGAAGTGAAAAATGATCCAGCATTGGTAGCTAAAACCATGGTTTTTACTGAAAAAATAGATAAACCATACCCAACATCTATATTCTTGATCACAGCAACTTATAGTTTGAAACGCGTAAGTGTGGGCTCAGTGAGACGCTATTTTAGATGTTGTCTATGGTTTAAATATTTTTTCAGTAAAAACCCTAGTTTTAGCTACCAACGCTGGATCATTTTTCACTTATCAAGTGTATGTGTGTACATTTGTGTGTGTGTGTACAAGGGGGGATGTGCATACATGTGTGTGTGTGTGTGTGTACATTGATGTACATATATGCCTGTGTTTGGGTGTGTACATGCACATGTCTGTGCATGTTTGTGTGTGTCTTGTCTGTGAGTCTATCAGTTCTCTATCTATTAAACACTAAAACGTAACTTTTATTATATCTAACTCTTAACCTCTAACACAC
>JAODAL010074438.1:0-14370 GCA_025379985.1 Phyllomedusa bahiana
TTTTTCCCCCCTTTGGGGCGACTGACAAATAATGTTGCCTCTCGAATGGCTAGAAACGGGGGTGTACGCATGAGTCCACTGTGACATCAAAGCTACACGGGGGAGTACCCCTGTCCCCCCGGGATCATCAAAAAATAGTTAATGGCCTTTCTCGTCATACAGTCGGTCCAAAACATGTGCAGGCGGGAATTCCAACGGGTGGAACATTGCATATAGAGTGTTTTGGGGGGAGGCCGTTCTGCCGCTGCAATCGGGGGGTTTTCCTGGCTTTGTAGGAAGGATGAAGTGCATTCACGTTCCGGGCCCATTTTCAAAATAAAGAGGGGGGGAAAGATTAGGAACCTTTTCAAACCAGTTTGAACACGTGCGCCTGCAGGGCGCATTGACCATCCCCCTGGTGCAGCATGGACAATTTTCCCTCCATTTCCGTAACCATGGTTCCGATTAGAGTTGGGCGGAAAAGAACACCGATTCTTGTGCATGCGCGGAGCATTTCCTCCCTTGTGTGATTCGTTCCCCGGGGAAAAAAGGTTAGAATGCATGACACCGCTGTGCCCTACACAGATACTGTGGAGCAGAAATTTTGGGGTGAATGGTGGGGGTGGTGGAAGGGAGGAGGCGGGCTTTGGGCGCAGGAGCCGCATTTTGAAAAAGTGGAGGAGAAAGGGGTTTCCTTCCAAATTTTTGGGTTTGGGGCCTGGGGGAAGCACTTTTCCCCGGGGCCCGTAAAGGCATTTAGGGCCCCCGCCCGTGTTACACTCGATGTCCGTGCGCCGTGCACCTTGGAAAAAAACCCGATAAGTCAAGGCGGGCCCACCTTTGTTCTACATATTTATGAAGTGCTGTTATGTTTTTGGAAAAGAATTACGGTTTGGAAACTCTTCCACCCCGGCTCGGCCACCCATTTTTTTCCCGAACGGGCAAGTTTATTTGGAAAGGGGGGGATGCATACCAAAACTTGGACAGGGAACGGTCAGCTTCTGCCCTTGGGGAGGGGTTGGACACATACTGTTGTCCTTTGAAATGGCCTCGCTGAACGACTGGGCCCCCATGAGTAGCGGGAGCAGGGCATTGGCCGGGAGGGGTGGAAAAGAAAAAGCCCCGTTTTGCAGAGGTGGCAGAGCCTTGACGGGCTGCAATGGCATTGTGCCATGGGCGCTGCTGCTGTGTTCTGGGAGGCAGGTGGACCACCACATCTGAGCTACTTTTCTCCCAGGCCAGGATGGTGACATGCGTGTTGAGCAGGGCTTTGGTGCCAACGTTGCCCCCTGGCCACGCTTCCTTTTTCCCCAAGATTGTACATTACCCATACTCAGCTCCTGGGGGCTTAGCAAAGAATGCCACCCCCCCTCTAGTGTTTTTTACCCCCAAACGCCCCGCACTGATACTCCCCGCTCCCGCGGCCCCCATGTGCACTACTTTTTTGGGGATGCGAAGGGGTTTTCTACCCCGGGGCCGCTTGGCCCCGACCTCACACTGCGGTACTCTGATCACGACACATGACCACTTGCTGGCGTCCCACCCCTGACGCGCAACTACGCCCTTTTTTCCTGATGATGATGAACCCCTTGCTTCCCCCAGCCCCCAAGTGCGGGGTACATATCCTCGATTTGTGTTTATGTCACTGTGTCCTTATCCCCGGTTTTGGGTATGCAGAGCTGACCCTCAAAACATGAACCTCCTGCCCCCTCCATCTATACTTTGCCGCCTACTGCAAGAAGCAGGGGAATTGGCCCCCTTTTCTTCACTGCCCAAGTACTGCGATCCCCTCCCAAATTGTTCATCCTCGCTGTTAGTGGCGTTAGCCCAGACCAACAGTAGATCTCTGGCGAGGGCCGGAGGGGACAGAGGGGGTTGAGGACAGGTGAAAGCCGCTGACCCGCCCCCCGGGCCATGCCAACTAAGGGTTGTGTTGACGTTCCCGGGGGACTCTTGACGGGGGTTGTCAGATGTCATCTGAGAGGAAGTGGTGCCCTAACAACAATCAAAAACCTTTGGGTTGCTTAACAAAAAGGCTAATGCAGGGCAGTTGTGGCCTCAGAATTACCCCGTGCGATGCCCCCCTTGTGTGCTTTTGACTGGGGGCCCGTTCCCGGAATGTTTGTCCTTGCCACTGAGGTGAAGAGCTGCCACCCCTTTGTCTGACTACTGTTTGTTTTTTAAAATTCAAAAAGTTTGATTTAAGATATTTTGTATATGATAAAAACAACTGTTTTTATACAAATGAAACCCCATAACAAGCTTGGGAACCCTTTTTATAAATTGCGCTCCAAAATGGCCCGGAAAAAATTGACTTGTATGTGCCGTTTAAAACATGGTATTTTATGAAAATAAAAGCACAAAAAGGTTAATTTTAAATTTGGATTGAATTATGCTACAGCCCAAAATTTTTCTTTGTGGTGAAAAAGAACGTTTCTTTTTTAATTTTCAACTGCAGAAAAATACTTAGTTACCCCTTTGGGTTAAATTGCGCAAAAAAAAATATGTTGCCAAAAAACCAGCTTTGTAGCGTTGTTAAAACGGGTTATTTTACGGAAAACAACAAAAAAAAATTGTAATTAACCTTGGAATGAATTATGACAGCCAAAATGCTTCTTTGGCGGTGAAAAAGAAAATTTTTCTTACTAAGTACAACTGCAGAAAAAAACTTAGTTAACCTTGGATTTTAAATAGGCAAAAGAAATATGCTGCCAACAATTACCAGCTTTATAGCATGTTAAAACGGCGTGTATTTTACGGAACACAACAACAGAAAAACTTATAATTAACCTTTCGGATATGAATTATGCTACAGCCAAAATGTCTTTTTTGGCGTTTTGGCGTTTCTTTTAGTGACCACAACAGCAGAACAACACTCAATTAACACCTGGATCTAAATTGGGCAAAACAAATGAGCAACCAAAAATTAAGTGGTATTAGGATTTTTAAAACTCTGTTTCTTTAAATGAATACAACAGGAACAGGCTTAGATAACCCTTGGATAGTTAATGTGCTCAAGAACTGAGCAGATAGCATTAAAAATGTATATGCAGCTGCATTGGACGCACACTGGACTTCAGTTCCAATACCCCACAAAATCAGAATTAGAACGTAAGAGAAACAGTCTCTGAAACAAGCTGTGACACCCCCCAAAAATCGCTGTATAAAAGTAATTTCTTTTGTATGCGATATCAAAAGCAGCATCGGCAGCACCTTCCCTAATCAGTACAGTGAGAGTGGTATGAGCTCCCAGCGTCGCGCCCGCACTTATATAGTGCGGTGACGTCACAGAATCCCGCCGGTCTCTGATTGGCTTCATCTCTGCACATGTCATGTAGGCTACACCTTTCTTCCTCCCAGACTTCTTTGCCCCATGTAACGCCATGTGCTCGCAGCCATTTTATCAATCAATAACACGCTTCGTTCCCGCGAATCACCCCAAACTTCGACTTCGTTCAGAGTCGAAGTTTTCCTGAAATTCTAAACGAATTCCACTTCGTTAGAATCAATTCGCCCATCTCTAGTATTAACCCTCAATTTGGGATCAGTGCCTATGTGTTTTGCTCATTTTTGTATCCTCAGCTGCCAAAAGAATTGCTTCATTATGCTAAAAACCGTTTTATTCCTTGCTTGCACCATATGTGGATTAGCTGTTTAAAATCAAGGAGACTTTGCCAATATCAATCAGGGTGTTCATGCCAAGTCAGACTGTTACTACTAAAGCACACTATTCAGATACTGGTACCAGTTTAACGTGCAAAAACATTCTGACCGTTTTCCTTTCATATGTTCTCTGCTCTAAACCTCAGGGATGTTACTATAGCCCTGTTAACTACTCTGGGTAATCATAGTTTTATTTGGCAGTGTCCAGATGTTGCATAACTAAACATGACAACTTTTTAATACTGTTAAATGGATGTTGTTTAGAGATAAGAGCAGAAAACACAAAAAGGCGTGAGCTCACGGTCAAGGTGGAATCTGCTATACACGTACAGTGATATTTAATCTTGGATTGCTTGTTTTAGAAGGAACAGAGGCCAGACCCCTACTTGTCCCGCTTGCTAGGAATAAAGGGAGCATTAACTACACACAAAATGCTACTTACAATTTGCTTTTCAGATTAATTGGAGAAGAACGGTAGTGGAAACATAGCTGAACCAGCTCAAGTTGCCTCCCTCGAAACCAATATTTTTGTAATATATATATATATATATATATATATAATCTATGCCTTGTGTTGGTGATATAATTTGCTATATAAAGTATTTAGTCATCAGTATCTTTGGTTGTGCTACAAGTTTTACATTGCTGATGGGGTAAAAATCATAAGGCGGTTTCTTGGTAGAGTTATTGATCTATATACATCATCCAGTTATCTTGCCAATGCTTTGTTTTTGACCAATGCTGTTGGGATGTAGCCAACCTAGATTTCTATTCCATTCCTGTTCTCTTTTCTTATAGACTTCTTTCTTACACCAAACAGTATTAATCTGAATTGTTTGCCAACATAACAATTGTGGTTAGTACTGCAATCCTTTTTTTTTTTTTTTTTAGCAATGTTAAGTGGGTAAATAACATAATCTGACAGCTGCTTCGGTTTAAGATGCTAATCACAAGCTTATTTTATGCATTCTTTTTTTCTTTTCCTTTTTCTACTAATCTACAAAAGAGTAGATCATCAAAAGTAAAAGCAATCTGTAGAATGCCTATATTTAAATTGCTTAATTATCTTTTTGCAGCTTCTATGAAAGATAATTGGAAAACGGGAAGTGTAGTGAAGCCTTATAGACTATGTAATTGAGGTACAACATACTGTAGAATAATGTTTCAATGTTGAAAAAAAAACCAGATATAAAAGTGATCTGCAGCAGTGAACAAAGATCTCCTGTTATTACATATTTGTCACACCAAATGTCATTTACTTTTGCTTGTAGGGTCCATGCAAATGGCAAAGCGTCATGTATATGTTATGGAGCTGAATACACTGTTCTCTATTTGTTGCCATATGGCTAACTATTGGAAAAAGACTAAATTTGTTTATTAAATCATCCCTAATGAAAAAAGTCATACATTGAGTCCATGCTAAAAAAAGAGGTGTCAGGTGAGGAACATTTATAGTGCCAATTATACAGACACAAAGGTATATACTATAAATATTCAGATGTAGCACCAAACTATGCCTTAAGAGTATATTAAAGGAATATTCCCATCTTATTGATTAGCTCTAAATATGTAAGTAAAGATAAATAAAGTTTATTACCAAATACATTGCTGTTCTGATTTTCCTCCTTTTCAGAGTTAGATCAGTTCTTATCTCTTACTTGTTTATAGAATGTTTCCTAGGTTACCAACCCCATTCTCTGCTCTAGCAGTCGTGGCCAGGATGGTGATGCAACTTCTTGTTGTGTCTTATCAGCACAGGAGCTTGTTTATCTATCTTATTTACAAACATTAAAGGGGTTGTCTTACTACAAGGAGTGCTTTTTATGTTAAAGATCTTGTAGAAACAAGTCACTTTGTTAAATGTGTCCATTAACCTATCCTACCTATTCTGAGATATTCCCTCCTGTATCGGCTGCATCAGCTCCTAAGTTTGCTATAGCTACAGACCTGTTCGATCTCTCATGATAGGCTGTCAGTGCTGGTCGCTATAGATACAGACCTGGTGTTCTCAGCAGCTCATCACTGCAGGCCAGTAGTAGCCAGTAGCAGCCATTAAAATTGCCCCAGAATTAAAAAAATTACACAGTGAAAACAGGACGGAGGTAGATGAATTGATGTAGTGAAACAACCACTTTAACCCTTTAGAGCTATGTAGCCTTACGTTCTGCTTTTAAAACCCCTGCATCACCAATGTCCCTCTAACAGGCTCAGCTAGAAATAAAAGAACTGATATTTTTGTCATTGCTGAAAAATCACCCACATCCTGGGCAGAAGTGAGAATATGTAGTTGGCTGTAAAGAGTAGTCTGTGTAAAACAGTGAGATGGGAACAAATTTAAGAGAAAAGAGAACAAAATACAAAGCTATACATTATATAGAAATAGCATTTTTGTAAAAAAAAAAAAAAAAAGATTGTTAATAAATGAAGCTAACAATAAAACCAAAAGGACACCAGTCAACTCACCACTGTAACGGACGGGTAGTGGATCCGCTGGACCACCGCAGGCGATGGTGGAAGCCCACACAGGTTTGGAATCTAGTAGGTCCCGGTATTCACCAGAGCCCGCCGCAAAGCGGGATGGACTTGCTGCGGCGGGAGTCTACCAGGTCTTCCAAACTGGCGGGATTCCCTGCGGTGGTGGCCAAGGATAAAAGTAGTTAAGATTCGTCAGGCAAGCTCGTAGTCAGGGACAGGCAGAAGGTCAGGACAGGCGGCTCTGGATCGTAAACGTGGACAGGCAGACGGTCTGGGCAGGCGGCAAGAGACGTGGTCGATAAACGTAGACAAGGGTACGGTACAAGGAAAGACTAGACTAGGAACGCTTTCTCCATAGGTAGACACACTAAGGATCCGGCGAGGGCCGGCAGGAAGGGGCCAGACCTAAATAGGAGCAGTGCCCGGCAATAGCAAATTACCGGGCACTGCCCCTTTTAAATTTCAAACACCCGGGGGCCGCGCGCGCCCTGGGGGGCGGAGCACGCGCCGGGGGAGGCTGTAGTGACTGAGCAGGAGCGCGGCGGGTTATTTGGGTTTGCCGGCGGGGACTGGGAGAAGAGCGGCCCCCCCCGAAACCCACGTGCGGGACGGGGCTCCGCTGAGAGCCGCAGCACGGCCCCGCCTGCGGACCCGAGACAGGGGTCGCAGGGGTCCGTGACAATGTACCCCCCCCTTTGACCCTCCCCCCATTGGGCCCCCCCTCTCTTACGGGGACGAAGGAAATCTCTGGAATGAGATTACGGTTCGGATATTCTCCTCGGCTCCCAAGACCTCTCTTCAGGCCCCAAACCCCTTCCAGTCTACCAGAAAGTACCGTTTTCTCTTAGTTCTCCTCATACGCAGGATCTCCCTTGACTTCAAAGACATTGGAAGCATCAGCTATGGGTGGAGGAGGGATTGACTTCGGGGGAGAAACGGTAAGAACCAGGGGTTTTAGTAGAGAGAGTGGAAAGAGTTAGGAATTCTCATGGTGGGAGGAAGCGGAGTTTGTAAGAAACCGGATTAATCGAGTGATTAACCTCGAAGGGTCCCAGGAAGCGGGGGTCCCAATTTGTGGGGAGGGCATCTTAAGACGGACATATCTGGCCGACAGCCACACCTTGTCACCGGGGGAAGACAAGAGGAGGACTTCTTCCTTTGTCGGCTTGGGTCTTCATGCGTCGGAAGCGTGGAGCAGAGATTGGCGGGTCTGGGGACCAGAGGGTCTTTATGTCCTGACAGTGCGTCCACCGCCGGAACCTCAGAAGGAGATGCCAGAGGGGAGAGGTGGGCGGGGATGCAGACCGTATACAATGTAAAAGGGGGGAGCCCCTGCAGATTCTGAGTATCGGGAGTTGTACGAGAACCCCGCCCATGGCAAAAAGTTGGACCATCGTCTTGGCGTGCTGAGACGAAGTGGCGTAGATAACCTCCCAAAACCCTGGTTTACTCTCTCCACCTGGCCTTTCGTCTGAGGGTGGTAAGCAGCCCGAAAATTCGAGTTTCACCTGGAGTTTGGAACACAGTGAACGACAGAACTTGGAAACAAAATGGAATCCCCGATCCGAGAAGATTTGCTGCGGGAGCCATGCAGACGGGAAAAACATGCTGGAAAATTGGGTCGCCAGAGGGTGGCCGACGGCAGGCCCGGGGTAGAGAGACGAAATGCGCCATTTTGGAGAAACCGATCAGTAGTCAACCCAAATGACGGTGTTGCCAGCCGAAGGAGGGAGATCGGTTTATAAAATCCATCGCAATGTTGGTCCAAGGTTGCGTCGGAATGGTAGAGGGTGTAGTAGGCCTGCCGGCTTGTGACGAGGCGTCTTGTTGCGGGCACAAGAGTTACAGGCTGAACGAAATCCTTGACATCCTTGACGAGCTCGGGGCCCACCATAGAACCGGGATATCAACGGGAAACGTTTCCGAGCGCCGGGAATACCGGCCACAAAAGAGCAATGGCCCCATTTCAGGATGCGTCTGCGGAAAGCAGGGCGAACTTAGGTCCACCCTGGAGGAACCTTCCGTAGGTCAACTGGATCAGACGAGATAAGGCGTTCTGGGGGACTTATATGATATGGAGTGGATTCCTCACCCACCACGTCAGAAGCCGGGAAAGGGCGTCCGCCTTGATGTTTTTCTCCGGGCCGGAAGTGAATTGGTAGTCGAACCGGGAGAAGAAGAGCGACCACCTAGCCTGGCGTGGGTTAAGATTGCTGAGCCGTCTGGAGGTATTGAAGGTTTTTGTGGTCCGAAATAGATGCGATGGGATGGCGAGCCCCCTCCAATAGGTAGCGCCCTTTTCCAAAGCCTTTGATGGCCAGCAAAATCACGGTCACCTATCGTGTAGTTCCTTTCGGCCGTGAGAACGTTTTTGAGAAGAAGCCACACGTTACGGTCTTGCCCGTGGGCCCTTTTTGGTAAGAATGGCTCCGACCCCACAGGAAGGCATCTACTTCCAAGGTGAAGGTTTTGCGGGGTACGGCCGTGAGAGGACTGATGATGTGTTAAAGGAGACTTGGCTTTGCGAAAAGCCTCCTCAGCTTCGGAGGGCCAGCTGGTGGGTTAGGTGTTTCTAGTGAGAGCCCCTATCGGAGCCACAAACGTAGAGAAGTGGGGAATAAATGGCGTAAAAAGTTTTCAGAAACCCAAGAAACGCTGTTTTGGCACGCAAACCGACTGGGCGTGGCCACTGCAAACATGGATGACAGCTTTGCTGGATCCATTTGTAGGCCTCGATCAGAAATAATGTACCCCAGAAAACGGAAGGTGGTTTGGTGGAAGGGCACTTCTCCAGCTTGGCATACAGGTGATTATCTCGGAGCCCCCTTCAAACCTGACGGACATGACAATGTGGGACTCGAGGTCAGGCGAGATACACCAAAATATTGTCCAGGATAGACCACTACGCAGGTGTAGAGAAGATCCCTGAAAATGTCATTCACGAGCTCCTGGAAGAACGGCAGGTGCATTACACAGTCCGAATGGTATTCCAGGTACTCGAAGTGGCCATCCCTGGTGTTGAAGGCCGTCTTCCATTCATCGCCTTGCGGATTCGGACCCAAAATTTTAGGCCCCCTTAGATCCAGTTTGGAGAAAATCCTTGCGCCCTGAGACGGTCAAATAACTCAGTTGATCAAGGTTTTGAGGGTACCGATTCTTCACCGTGATCTCATTCAGATCCCGGTAATCAATGCAGGGTCGCAAGGTACCTCCTTCTTTTCCACGAAGAGAATCCTGCCCCCGGGGAGAAGAGACTCCGAATAAACCCCTTCTGGAGATTCTCACGTATGTACTTGGACATGGTTGTGTCTCCGGAATGGATTAAGGGGTAGACTCTGCCCGGGAGGGCTGGTACCTGGCAATAGGTCAATCGGACAATCATAAGGCGATGTGGTGGCAGGGTCTCTGGCTTGCTTTCGGAGAAGACTTCAGCATACTCCTGGTAAGGAGCGGGGAAGACCCGCTAGAGGCTTAGCTGGTACCCTAGAAGCGGCTGGCACCTGGCGATGGGGTCACCAAACAGCGAGACCGACACTCTGGGCCCCATCGCAAGACCCCGCCCGTCTGCCAGTCAAGCACCGGGGCTTGGTGCTGCAGCCATGGTAGACCCAATAGGACGGGCGAAGAAGACCGGGGTAACACATAGAACGATAGTCTCTCTTTGTTGGGAAATGCCCCTGGAGGGACAGGGCTCAGTACGGAAACGGACTGGGTCACGGGAGGATCTCACCACTGACGGAGGAAATGGACAGGGATTCTCCAGGGGAACCCAAAGGGGAAAGGGGGTGGTTTTAGACACCAGGGGCAGGGGTCCAGGAAGTTTCCAGGCAGAACCGGAGTCCAAGAATGCTTTAAACTTGAAAAATGGGTCTCGGCTTCAGTGCCGATCAGGACCGAAATGTTCAGGCGGGGAGAGAGACTGCACACGCTTAGGGATGCTTCCCCCACGTAGCCCAGGTGTGCCCGTTCTCCCGGACGCCGTGGGCGAAGCAGACAACAACGGAGGAGATGATCAGAAACTGCCCCAGTAGAGACATAGATTCCTTTACGCCCTCGGTTAAGTTCTTGCGGAGACAGGTGGGCTCTATCCACTTGCATGAACCTCTTCCAAAGGCTGGGGTGGGAAGGAGGCGGTGGAGGCCGTAGAACACCGGTGCAAGATGAGTGGACGGTGTGTACGGGCTGGGTTCTTGCTCTGGCGGAGCTCCCCACGCCATTTCTGCGAATCGGATGTTCAAACCGGTTAGCCAGGTGGATTAGTCGCTTAAAGAAGACGGAAGGCCCGGGCGGGGAGCGCCCTTCTTGATAGGGCTGGAGAGGCCTTTCTTGAACGTGGGCGCATTTAAAGCTGCATCGTTCCAGGCTAGCTCCGATGCTAGTGTGCGGAAATTGCACGGCGTAGTCTCCAACTGAGGAGTTCCTTGCTGCAGGTTCAACAGGGGGGGTTTCGGCAGATGACGCACGAGCAGGTCCTCGAAGACACTCCGGAACTCTAGTTGAAATGTCGCTAGATCGGCGTGATTGGGTCACCTCGGTCCCACAGAGGAGTTGCCCAGGCCCAGGGCTTTTTTCCAGAGAGGGGGACTGACCACGAAGGCCCCCTTGGAATCTTTCTGACGGGAACTGAACCTGCCATGAGTTCCCCATGCAGGAAGCACTGGGTGATGAAGCCCTGCAGACCTTGGAATCCCCATTCAAACTTAGTCGGCATGGATAACCGGAGCTTGGGACCGACTGGAGCAAGCTCCGGGGAGGAACCACTGCGCCGACCCGCTGCTGCTGAGTGGCGATGAACTGCTGCACCCGGGAGCAGAGTTGCTCGAGCTGCTGCGCTTGCTGCGCGATCTGTTTGGACTGCTTGGCCACAACGGTGGTGATACTGGGGGACACTTGGCATCGACCCCTTGGCGGGATCCATGGCCGGATCCTTTCTTGTAACGGAAAGGGTAGTGGATCCGCTGGACCACCGCAGGCGATGGTGGAAGCCCACACCAGGGGAAAGGAATCTAAGTAGATCCCGGTATTCACCAAAAGCCCGCCGCAAAGCGGGATGGACTTGCTGCGGACGGGAGTCTACCAAAGGGCGTTCCCCTGGCGGGATTGCCTCGGTGGCGGCCAAGGGAGACGTAGTACAGATTCGTCAGGCAAGCTCGTAGTCAGGGACAGGCAGAAGGTCAGGGCAGGCGGGGGCTGGATCGTAAACGTGGACAGGCAGACGGTCAGGGCAGGCGGCAAGAGACGTGGTCGATAAACGTAGACAAGGGTACGGTACACGGAAAGATAGACTAGGAAGCTTTCTCCAGAGGTAGACACACTAAGGATCGGCGAGGGCCGGCAGGAAGGGGCCAGACCTAAATAGGGCAGTGCCCGGCATAGCAAATTACCCGGCGCACTGCCCTTTAAAATTTTAAAACAGGCCGGGCCAGCGCGCGCCCTAGGGGCGGAGCCACGCGCGGAGGCTGTGATTGACTGAGCGGAGCGCGGGCCGGTAAGTTGGTGCGGCGGGGACTGGGAAAAAGAGCGGACCCGGAACCCGGACGTGCGGGACGGGGCTCCGCTGGAGCCGCAGCAGGACGCGCCTGCGACCCGAGACAGGGGTCGCAGGGGCGTCCGTGACAACCACATCAATGTTGGTTTTGAAAGGAGAAATTAATTCAGCATTGGTGGTTCTCAGTCACAGAACATATTTTTTTTAAATGTAACATTGCTAATCAGAAGAAAGATAAAAATGTTAATATAATAATGTAGTGAACGAATAGGCGGGTTTAAAGGGGGTTTTTGGACCCATTAAAAAAAATACCAAGCTTGTTTTGGGGGGGTGCAATAAGCCGGGGTTGGCCTCAGGCAGTCTCGGGGGCAGTGGCAGCTGGCCCCAGAGGGGTTCAGAAGCGCCAATGGGGCACCAAAAAAAAACAAGTGGAGAAAAGGGCAAACAGAAACAATTAAGGTACCAAACAAGGATGCAGACAGACTTAAATGGGAGAACACAGCAAGACAGACATAAACGGAGGCCTAGGCAAACAGACAAATGGAAGCCTAGAAGTACAGACCGAAATGAAGAGCAGGGCACATACAAAGACAGAGGCCAAGGAACATACAAAGAGAGGACAAGGAAAAGAGGCAGAAACAGACTAAGCATACAAGGTAAAACCAAGAACAAGCTAGGAGCTCAGACAGATAAGGAGACCCAAGGTAAGGCATTAAAACCGCCAGGATCATTGACTTGCTAGGAACGGACAGGGTGTAAACACCAGCAGGAACATAGGTGCAAGAGGACTGGCAGAGGAAGCCCAACCCCACTGCACACTATGGGAATAAATATGAGAAGGTTTGTGGGGTCGGGGGCCTCACCCCGAAAAAACCCAGGAAAAAATAAGGGGCATCCCCGGGGTGCAAACAGCATAGTCAAGCAAGCAAGGAAGGAAAAGCTGCATGCCAAACACAAGGTAGGACCTAAGCAACCATCAGCATAGAGGCGAGACAGTACTCTTTAGTCCCAGCCAAATCGCTAAACTCATTGGTCTTCCCCACTTTTGAATGCTTAATTTGTTTAAAAGGGTAACAGCCTATCTAAGTAAAAATTTTGACCTAAATGGGTTACTAAAGAGTTGGGGGAAGTATAACCAAAAACAGCCCTGGGTGGATAAAACCCGGTCATTCCTTTACTTCCACTGTTGAAGTCCTTAATTGAAGAAAAGCTGGTCTATCACAATTGTAACTAGAGGCTCTTTAGCTGCAATTTGAATAGCCCTTCCAGAAGCATTTACGGCTGATGCGGGGAAACCTCACAGTTTTACACATTAGTTTCATACCTTTGTTTTGCAAAAGCAAAATGTTTTCACATCGCCCTTCTCAATTTCCTATCCAAATAACTCATCTGTTTCAGAGTGATTGGTAGGAATCACATAGCACACTTCTAGCCACAACACAAAAATGGCTCGAAAATCTTTCCTTTTCCTCTAGCTACAGGGTTGACCATGCTAGCCCCTCCTGGTGTTCCAACAGCAACATGGCATACAAGGCTGGAAATGCCAGTCGCCATGCAGCACAGACCCCACAACAAAGTACAACAACATAAGAGTGACAGATATAATTCATACTAGAAATATACTGTATTAATAGCATTTGTGTACACTTAGGTGGCTTATAAGAGGCCCTCAATAGTTAAAACGGGTTCCCGTACATTTACGAAATACTTTTCTCTAACATGCAGAAGTTGCTTTTAGTGTACAACCAGACGCCTTCTCCCCATAATGCCCTCTGCTGCAATGAAAAAGCAATGCATGGTTTCATTGAATGGGCATTAATTTGTATAGTAACTTTTTTTCTGACTTAGCATTGTATTTTAAAAAGGTAATTCCTTTGTAAGGGGGGGGGGCCAGTCCCGGGACACACGAAAGACACAGACAGAGTGAGGCCCCGATCTGGTCCCAACCCCTGCCCTGCCCTTTGGGGGGGTACCCGACCTTTTAAAAATCGGCCCCAACCAGAAAACTGAAAAAAATACACTGAATACGTGGGAAACAAAACACAGACAAACAAAATACAAAACACAATAAGAGAACGTCAGACAACAAGGTTTTGGGAGCAAGGGGCAGCGCCCGAACCAAAAAAGGGAACAGAGGAAAAACGTAAAAAGGCCAGTGGTAACTGGGGCGGGCCCAAAGCAGTACAAATCAGGAAGAGTAAATTTCAGAAGCCCAAACAAGTCGGGGAAAACCCGAAAACCAACAATAGACAGGAAGCAAAAGGTAAAGGGGAAAAACCCAATATAACAGGAAGGGGAAGGAAAAGGGGTCCTTAAATTGGGGAAATGGTAACACAAGCAGAGGGATAGTTTGGGAAAAAACACAAACCGGGGAGGGAAAAAAGCGTTCAATAAAGGGGGAACACAAATTAACTAAAAGGGGTGGAGGATGCTGGGGACGGGGGTTGGGGCCGTAATCAATTACACACGGGGAAGAAAATCAGTTCACACTGGTAACCAAGAATACAAAACATTTGTCAAAAACCCGGCCTTTCCCCGCGCCCCCCGGGGCCGGGGGCGACCAAACCAAGCTGGGGGTTGTGACATGTCATGACAGACCCCCCCCCCTTTTGGAGGGGCCCCGGGCCCCCACAGACCCTCCAGTTTACCAGGGGGGGCTTGGTGAAGTTTCCCCTTTTTTCCCGTTGGGGGGGTTTTTTACTGATGGGACCGAAGACGGGCCTTTTTGGGCTGAGTCGATGTTTTTTATTGTTTTTTTTTAGTTG
>JAODAL010074439.1:0-14370 GCA_025379985.1 Phyllomedusa bahiana
CCCCCCCTTTTTTTCCTTCCCCCAGTTTGACGACCTGCAAGCCGTACAGGGGCCCGTCAGCGCCAGCCTTCTGTCTCCAGGTTTGGGAGCAGAAGAAACACTTTAACCCAAACCATCCCAAAGCCAAAAGCCTGAATTTTCGGCATTGCCAGGTTTTTTGGCCTTGGAAATGTTGCCTTTCCGTCTGGTGGACACAGATGGGTTCCGCCATGTCATGGCCCTCGCCTGCCCCCAATACCAGATGCCGAGCAGGCATTTCATTGCCAGAAAAGCCATCCCTGCCCTGGCCAGCCACGTGTCATCTAAAATTTCAAGCGCGTTGTCTGCATCTGTGTCCGGAAAAGTCCATCTTACCACCGACACATGGACTAGTAAGCATGGCCAAGGCCGCTATATCTCTGTGACAGCTCACTTGGTGAGCTGGGTGGATGTCTCTGGTCGTGACAGTGGCTCTCAGGCTCAGCACACGCTCTTCAAAACCGCAGGGATGGTGCAGGGCTCTTTCCCCCAAGGTCCTCTGGTGGCATCACGGCACAGAGAAACCAGGCCGTGTTGAAATTAATCTGTCTTGGAGACCGTCCACACACAGGTCAGGAGCTGTGGA
The DNA here is from genome assembly GCA_025379985.1 of Phyllomedusa bahiana. Classification (NCBI taxonomy): domain Eukaryota; kingdom Metazoa; phylum Chordata; class Amphibia; order Anura; family Hylidae; genus Phyllomedusa; species Phyllomedusa bahiana. The sequence goes on from JAODAL010074439.1 coordinate 605, forward strand.
CGGCTCTCCGCAACGAGACCGAGTGCTGGCTGGGTGACAAGAACCTTGTGCCAGGCAAGGTGGTGTGCGATAAAAATCTGCTGGCCGCCCTTAAGATCGGTAGGCTGGAGCACATCCCTTGCCTGGCACATGTCATGAACCTTGTCGTCTAGAAATTTCTAAAGCGCTACCCGGGTCTGGACTGCCTGCTGAAGAAGGCTCGAGGTCTGAGTTCGCACGTCCCGCGTTCACAACCTGCTTCGTCCCGCCTGGCTGCGTTGCAGCGTCAGCTGGACCTCCCCGTCAACCGTCTCATTGTTGACGTGGCAACACACTGGAATTCCACCCTACACATGCTCCAGCGATTGTGGGAGCAGCGCAATGCCATTACGCAGTACGAAGTGACACATGGCCTGACAAGCCGCGGTGCGGACCTCGGGGTGTTGTGCCACCGAGAGTGGAGGCAGGTGAAAGAGCTCTGCACTATCCTTGCCAGTTTTGAGGAAGCCACCAAAATGGTCAGTGCGAACGATGCCCTTGTCAGCATGACCATTGTGGTGATCTTAGTTCTGGAACGATCGTTGGACTCTCTGAAACATCAGGTCCCGTCAGCGAAGGAGGAGGAGACGGACACAGATGCGGACACGCATCTAGGTATTCCTAGACACCGACGTTACCGACGTCCCTGCCTTGGAAAGAGGTTGGCGCGAATTTGAGGAGGAAGATGAGGAAGATCAGTTTGCTAGTGCCCGTCGACCAGAGGCTTGGGAAATCAAGGCTCCATCTCTCACATGAGTGCTTGGATGCTCCATTTTCCTCCAACATGATCCTCGCATTAAGGCCATCAAAATGAACAACAGTTACTGGTTGGCCACCCTCTGGATCCCCGGTACAAAACAAAACTCAGCACTGTCCTTCCACCCACCCAAATAGAGAGTAAAATGCAGGAAATGGAGACCTTGCTGATTGATCAACTGGAGACATCTGTTGCGTCTGATTCACGTTCTTCAAATGTCACAGTGGAACAACATCAGCGACGTGACAGCAGTAGAGTGCCAAGTAGCCGTAGCGGCTGCAGCAGCAGCAGGCAAGGTGCAGAAGCCTAATGGGTGACCTCTGGCAATCTTTATTTTTACCACCGGTCACCAACGCATGCTAGTGCCTAGGGACACACATCCAACACAGAGACCATCTTAAGATCCATGTTGCACGACTATCTGCGTCTCAACACCGATGTTTTTTGGATTGTTCAAACCAAGGACACAAATTAGACTTCTTGGTATTCCAAAAGGGACGAATGAGATCCTGAGCTCTCGCATCGCTTCGGCTAAATACACAAAGCGACCCGCACACCCATAGAGGTGTTGTCCCATGACCCACAGCCCAGCGTCATATCTGAGCGCGGGTGTACCTTCAGCACGCTCTGGAGGAGTCCATTACATACAAAACGCATCCGCTTCCAAGATAATAGTGGATCGTTTGACTTTCATCATATGAATCAGGCATGGATCACTGATGATGTTGTGGCCCCATTGCCGAGTCACCGATTTGTTGCCAGTCTAACGTTCACATTCCTCTTTCAAACAGAATGTCCTCTTGAAAAATGTTTTTAAAATGATTCATTTCTTACGCAATTTTTATTCTCATTCCCACAGTTCCTTTTGCTGTTTTGCTGTGAGGAGACTGTAAAAGACACCTAGGTTTCATAGGACAAAACCATATTCCATTTACCTCACATTCATCTGTTAGAATGTTTCTTATTGTCAATGTATTGGGGCATGTTTAGAGATGGTCAATTGTATTCTAACGAATGGACTTCGTTTAGAATTTCAGGAAAACTTCGGTTCGGACCGAAGTCTACTTTGGGGTACTTCGGTGAACGAAGTGTTGCTTTTGATTGATAAAAAGGCTGCGAGCACATTGGCGCTACATGGGTGCCAAAGCACTCTGGAGGAAGAAGGCATTAGGCCTGCATTACATGTTGCAGAGATGAAGCCAAACATGAGACCGCGTTCTGTGAGCTACATCCCCACTATATATATAGACCGAGCGCCGCCGCTGGGAGCTCACTACTCACTCTCACGTACTGACAGTCGAAGGTGCTGCTCGGGTGATGAGCGCTTATCCTGAAGAACTATTTTTATACAGCTATTTCTGTGGGTGTCTCAGCATGTCTCAGATACTGTTCTCTGAATGTTCTATTTTCTTGATATTTTGAGGGTAATTGGATCTGAAATCACCAGTGTGGGCGTCCACTGCAGCTAGCATATACATTCAATATCCAAGTGGGATCTAAGCTATTTCCTGTTTTATCCATTTAAAGAAACAGCGGTTTTACAATACAAATACGCACTGTCATTTTTTGGCTGCTGGAATTCTATTGCGCAATTTACATCCAGGGGTTAATTAAGCGTTGATTTAGGCTGTTGTGCTGACAAAAATAAACCGTCTTTTTTTTCAACTGCCATAATATATATATAATTTTTTTTTGGTAGCCCTCATTCACAAGCAAAGGCAAATTACAACTGTAATCTCTTGTTGTGTGGCGTAGAAACACACCAATTGGTAACACGCTACTAGTTTTGTGCGGCTCAATTCTTTGGCGCAAATTACATCCAGAGGGTTAATTAAGCGTTGTTTTGCTGTGGCTGACAAAAATAAACCGTCTTTTCTCAACGCCAAAATATATATATATTTTTTGTTTTTTTGGTAGCCTAATTCACAAGCAAAAGGCTAATTACAACTGTATCTCTATTTAGTGTTGCGCTGTAGAAAACACGCAATTGTAACACGCTTACAAAGCTACAGTTTTGCGGCTCAATTCTTTGGCGCAATTTACATCCAGGGGTTAATTAAGCGTTGTTTAGCTGGTGTGCTGACAAAAATAAAACCTTCTTTTTCTCAACGCCAAATATATATATATTTTGTTTGGTACCAAATCACAAGCAAAGGCTAATTACAGACTGTAACTCTTGTTGTTTGGCGTAGAAAAACACGCAAATTGTAACACGCTACAAAGCAACCTAGTTATTTGTGCGCCTCATTCTTTGGCGCAAATTTTACATCCAAGGGGGTTAATTAAGGCGTAGGTTTTTGCTGGAGTCTGACAAAAATAAACCGTCTTTTCAACGCCAAATATATATATTTTTTTTTGGTAGCCTAATCACAAGCAAAGGACTATTTTACACTGTATCTCTTGTTGTGAGGCGTAGAAAACACGCAATTGTAACAACGCTACAAAGCTACTAGTTTGTGCGGCTCAATTTCTTTGGCGCAATTTACATCCGAGGGTTAATAAGCGTTTGTTTTGCTGGTGGTGCTTGACAAAAAATAAACCGTCTTTTACAACGCCAGAATATTATTATTATTTTTTTTTTGGTAGCCTAAATCACAAGCAAAGTCTAATACTACTGTATCTCTTGTGTGTGGCGTAGAAAACACACTCAATTGTAAACACTCTACAAGGCTACTAGTTTGTGTCGGCTCAATATCTTTGGCGCAATTTACATCCAGGGGTTAAATAAAGCGTTGTTTTTGCTGGTGTGCTGACAAAAATAAACTCACCTTTTCAACGCCAAATATATATATATTTTTTTGGTAGCCTAATTCCACAACAAAAGGCTATTTACAACTGTATCTCTTGTTGTGTGGCGTAGGAAAACGAACGGCATTGTAACACGCTACTTTCAGTTATTGGCAGGCTCAACAATCTTTGGCGCACTTTACATATCCAGGGTTAATTTAAGTGCGCGTTGTGTATGCTATGTGTGTGCTGACAAAATAAACCTCCTTTTTCAACGCCCAAATAAAAAAAAATTTTTTTTTTGGTAGCCGTAATTCACAAAGTCAAAGGCTAGAATTACAACCTGTATATCTCATTGTTGTTTGGCGTAGAAAACAAACGCAAATTGTAACACGCTACAAAGCAACTAGTTTGTGGTGGCCTCAATTCTATTGCGCAATTTACATTCCAGGGGTTAATTTAACTTGGTTTTCTGCTGTGCAGACAAAAATAAACCGTCTTTTTTCAACACGAAATATATACATTTTTCTTGTAGCATAATTCACAACGAAGGTTAATTAAGCCTGTTTGTGCATTTTTAACATTTAAGTAAAAACACACAGTGCATGGTAAACGACACGATACAAGTAAATTTTTCCTTTTCCATTCGTGGAGCGCAATTTATATCCAAGGTTTATACCCAAGCTTGTTACTGGGTCATTGGAGTGCAAAAACAGGGTGTATATTTTTATCCTATACAGATAGCTTCATCAAACAGTGTCTGTCATTTTAGAACAAAACAGTAATGTCAGACCGAGAGGTGGCAGGCTCTGCAACTGCAAGTGTCAGTGGGCACAAACATTTCTGAAACGGGCCCAGGTCGGCAGCCAGCAAGGGACGTCGCAGCAGGGGTCACTCGTGTAGGGCCACAACTGCCGCCTGTCACTAGCGGCCAGTGTGTTGTTCAGCAACCCCAGGGTTCTTATTTGGTTGACTAGGTCATCCTCTTCCTCCCAGATGACCATCTGACAACCCCAGCCAAGAGTCTATGGTGGGAACCTCAGACACAAACACTTAGTTGTGCATGGCCCGGGAGCGGTCCAGGCGTGCCCTCACCTGTCTCAGCCGCTCTGTCCCATCCAGTTCCCTCAGCCAGGGATTCTACTATGTGAGTCTGGGCTCAGTCGCCACTATATAGCGAGGATGAACAATTGAGGAGGGCAGTCAGCAGCTACGTGGGCCCAGCGAAGAAATGGGGCCAATATTCCCCAGCTTCCTGGCAGTAGGCGGCAAAGTATTGATTGTGGAGGAGTGGCATGGGAGGATGACATGTGGTAGAGGTCAGCCTCGGCTATACCAAGGACCGGTGATGATGACAGTAGTGACTATGAAACACAAATAGATGATATGTAGCCGACCGTGCGACATGGTGAGCCGTGTGAAGCAAGGGCTTCATCAAATCGTCAGGCAGAGAAGAGGGGCGTCCAGCTTGCGCACGCGTCAGGACGAGCGGCGTCAGCCAGCAAGTGGTTTGAGTGGCCCGTTAGTCACAGGGTATCGAGCAGTGTGAGGTACTGGAGCCAAGTCGGGGCCCCACGGGGTATAGAAAACCCTCCTTCGCAGTCCAAGACAGTAGGCGGCACAGGGGCTCTAGCGAGGTCAGCGGCGGCAGTAGTCACTCAGGGTGCGTGGCGTTGGCGGTAAATTCATCTACTCGACCGGTGTGGTCAGATCTTTGCTAAGACGACCGGAGGAGGCCGAATAATGGGTCTATACGTAGAATCTGTGGCCAGAAAGTGAAGTCTGTGCCAGGGAGCGTAACGTTGCACCACGGCCCTCGCGTTCTACACAAGCAGCGTCACCATCCCGGTGGTCCTGGAGAAACGTGGCTCCAGATGATGGTGGTCCATCCTGCCGCTGACAAGCAGCACAGCGGCCAGTTGCACGCAAGCAATTTCAGCCAGTCATGGCTCCACCACCTCTGCAGAAGGCAAAAAAAAAAAAAAAAAAAAAAAAAAAAAAAAAAGGGGGTATCCACTCCCCCACCCTCTGTTTTCTCTTTGACATCCACCTCTCCGGTCCAGATGCTCCTCTCCTCGCTACTCATGGAGCCAGCAGTCGTTCAGAGAGGCGATAGTAAAGAGACAACAGTATGTGGCGTCCAACCATTCCTAAGGTGCAGCAGCTGAACCGTGCTCCTGTCCAAGTTGTTGTACTGCAGTCCCTCCCTTTCCCAAATGGTGGACACTGCACCATTCATGGGAACAATGCTTGTGGCCGACCGAGATGGAGAGTTCAAAGCCGTAATTTACTTTTTGGCCAAAAGCAGTACCACACATCATAAATATGCAGAACAGAAAGGGGGTCAGTCCTTGAGCTTATCGGTTTGTTCCAAAGGTACCGGCAGCGCGGAACGTCTAGGAGTCAGTAACTACGGTCAGGGCCTGTCCATGTCCTTTACATGCCCACTGGGTGAATGTGGCGTTCCTGCCCAGGCAACACCCCAACTTGGACAGGAGACGCCTGGGCTTTCCCTCCTCCACGTTGTCAAACTGCTGCTCCTTGCGCCTAATGTCCGCCTCCTCCTCCTCCACCACACATCCACCATCACAGCCTCCACAAGTAAATGCTCCATCATAACCACATGTGTAGGGCACCGCGGTGTCACGCAGATTCAACACCTAGCTTTCCTCGTACCGAACGAAGTCACACAGTGTGAAGGATCTGCTCTCGCGTCATTGCCAGCAAGAAATCGATGTGTGGCTGTTCTCCGCCGCCAACCTGCAAATCGGAACCATGAGACTGACAATGGGAGAACTCATGGATGTCCGCTGCTGCACCGAGGAGGGATGTCCATGCGCCCTGCATGGCGCCAACCGTGTTCACTCTGGTTTTAAAAAGGGTGTTCCTGAAGTCTCCACCGATCTTCAGATACATTCTGAAAATGCCAGGAAACTGGTGCCTGCACTTTATCCTTTCGTAAATAGCCAGGAACAACCCTCCTCGAGTTGCAGCGGCAGAACGGCCTCCGCCTCCCCCAACATCGCTTCTGAAAATTCAGAAAAGAAGGATTGTTCCAACCCGCTGGAAATCGAGCCTGGCACATATGTTTGGGATCTCGACTGATATGGTGGAACGAGTAAAAGTCCATTAACGAATTTTGTGATGATCCAGGCAGACAGAAGTACTCCCCTGTAGTAACTTTGATGTCCTAGCCAGTGGCAGCTCATGCGTGACACCTGCCGTTTGTTGAGGCATTCGGCAGGAGCCACGTTTTATTCAGTCGCCAGGACTACGGATGAATAAACGTCATTCAACGCTTTTCATGTCTGGAACAGATCGGAAAAATCTGTCGGGCAGGTGACTTGGACAATGGTCGACTACATCTCTGTGTCCACATGAGTCTCTGTTCTTGGGTGACTGAAATGGAGGTGAGGATGAGGAGGAGGAGACATCGGAGCAAAGCATTGTCTGGTGTAAATGAGTGTAATTTTCCTACCCAGCGGTTGACAAGAGAGGAGAGAGCAGGAGCAGCTGGAGGAAGGTGTATGGAGAGAGGAAGTAGCGAGGCAGATGGTGCACCGTTTGTAGCGTATCCCAAGCACCGTGGCAGTATACAGTTGGAGAAAGTTGGAGGTGCCGGGAGCCCCTCCAGTAGTCACTTGTGCTGATGTCCCGCACGCATCTTATTTGCCTGGCATAATGACAGCCGAATAGTCAGCATGCCAGGCAGAGGGATGACTTCGGCTCTCCACCCTATTGGACACCCCTCGCTAAACTACCGGTCCAAAATGGTAGCCTTTTTCACGGGGGCAGTCTATTGATAGTGGAAGACAAACTCAAATACTATAGGGAAAAAATCCTCCGTATCAGTTTGCCGCGTTCCTACTGTGCGGCATGGTCCCTCCTCTGACAGGTCTGACCGGGGTTCCTCAGCGCACGTACTACTGTCCGTGCGGCTGCTGGGGGAAGGTGTTGGGGTAGGAGCAGTAACCTCACTCCATCAGGCAGTAACCTAAGTCCTGGAGTCACTAGATGAGGCGCTTCCTTCACCCGCCCTAGTGAGAAGGGCAGTCACCAGCAGCATGCACAGCAATCAGGACATGGAGCATTCCTGAACAACAGGTTTGTATGGCCTACTTGGACATCACTTTGCCACCCCAGTTAGAAGATCCGCTGGACTACTGGGCAGAGCCAACTGGGATGTGTGGCGCAACTTGCCGAGTTTGCAGTAGAAGCTGTCGCCTGCCCGGCCAGGTAGATGGCATCAGAGGCGGGTGTTCAGTGCGGCGGGGTCCTTACGTTACCCCCAAGGAGAAACCCGCATGTCCACGGGAAATGTTTGAACCGACTGACCTTTGTCAAGATGAATCAGCGTGTATCGGCCAGGATTTCCCACACACCAATGCCTTAGCGTCAGTCTGGGTTCAACTTACACCTGCCTCAGCCTATTTCTGATGCCGCCAGCCCCGCCCTTATGCCACACATCTGCTGAGTAGTTTCCTCCATCTGCCTACCACCCGTCTTTACCAGGGACTGAGTATTGTCCACCCACCTCAACACTCTGTCATTGTGCCACTCTATGAGCTCATGCTGCTTGCTGACTGTTGCTGTTTCGCCGTGACATCCACACTGTGTCCATTTGTGCCACTCTTGCGGCCTGGTACTTTTTTTGCCACCTCCAGAATGGTCATTGTGCCACGCTTTTTCTTTCCCCCCTCTGACCTCATGCTGTTGGCTCCTTGTCATCTACCTCCACTCTCTGTCATTGTGCCACTTCGCCTGACCTCATGCTTGCGGTCCGCCGGACCTCCTCTCTCATCATTGTGCCGCGTCTGGTGGCCTAATACTATTTTTGCCACTGCAAGAAGTCATTGTGCCACTCTCTTACCTCATGCTGCTGCTGTGACTCCTGTCGTGCCCTCCACACTGTGTGTCATTGTGCCACTGTCTGACCTCATGCCTGCTGCCGTGGCTGCTGCCGTCCTCCACACAACACTGTGGCCTACCCTGTTTTTGCCACCTCCAGAATTTGTGTCCATTGTGCCACTTTCTGACCTCAGCTGCTGCCGTGGCTGCTGCCGATGGTGGGGCCCTTCCACACTGTGTCATTGTGCCACTGTCTCTTGACCTTCATGCTGCTGCTGTTGCTCCCTGGGCCGTGACCTCCACACTGTTTCATTGACCACTCTTTTTTTGTCCTACTTCCTTTTTTGCCAGGCTTCCAAATTTGTATCATTGTGCACTGCCTGACCTCATGACTACTGCCGATCGTACCTCCACTGTGTGATTGTGCCACTCTGTGCCCTAATCTGTTTTTCCACCCTCCATAATGTCATTGTGCCACTGTCTGACCTTCATACTGCTGCTGCCGTGACCTCCACACGTATCATTGTGCGGGTGGGACTTGTTTGAATTGGTGTCCTGTGCCTATACTGTTTATTGGCCCCGCCTCCATAATGTCATTGTGCCACTGCCCTGACCTCATACTGCTCGCCGCCGTGACCTCCACGCCACTGTGTGATTGTGCCACTGGGGTGTGGCCTAATACTGTTTTGCCGCCTCCATAAATGAGTCATTGTGCCACTGCCTAGTTGGTGTTACCTCCATACTGCTGGCCGCCGTGACCTCCACACTGTGTGATTGTGCCACTCTGTGGCTTAATAGTGTTTTTTTTCCGCCTCCATATTGTCATAGTGCCACCTGCCTGACCTCATACTGCTGCCGGCCGTGACCATCCACACTGTGGATTGTGCCACTCTGTGGCCCTAATACTGATTTGTGGCACCTCCAGAATGCATTGTGGCCACTATCTGACCTCATACTGCTGGCCGCCGTGACCTCCACACTGTGTGAATGTGGCCACTCAGTGGCTAATACTGTCTTGCCAGCCTCCATAATGTCATTGTGCCACTGTCCTGCCTCATACTTAAGCTGCGCCGTACCTTCCAAACGGTATATCATTTTGCCACTCTGTGGCCTAATACTGTTTTTTTTTTCCAGCCTCCCTAATGTCATAGTTCACTGTCTGACCTCATACTGCTGCACTTCCCGTGACCTCCACACGGTATCTCATTTTGCCACTTATCTTGTGGCCTAATACTGTTTTCCGCCACCATAATGTCATTTGAGCACTAGCCTGTCCTCTACTGCTGCCGCCGTGACCCCTCACACTGTGTTATTGTGCCACTTGTGGCTTAATACTGTTTTTTTTATTCCGCCTCCATAATGTCATTGTGCCACTGCCTGACCTCATAACAGCTTGCCAATGCTCGCCGTGACTCTCACACTGTGTGTGATTGTGCCACTCTGTGGCCTAATACTGTTATTGCCACCACCAGAATTGTCCATTGTGCCACTGTCTGGACCTCATACAGCTGCCGCCGTGACCTGCTCACACTGTGTGATAGTGGCACACACTTGGCCGAATCCTGTTTTGCCGGCCTCCAGAATGTCATTGTCCACTTCGTCCTGACCTTCATGCAGCTGCTGCCATGACCTCCATACAGTGTGATTGTGCACACTCTGTGCCTAATACTGTTTTGACCGCCTCCAGAATGTCAGTGTGCCACTGCCTGTACCTCATTCTGGCTGTGGTCTGCCCGCCGTCACCCCCCACACACAAAACTAAATGTTTCGCACCTGAGCTCATCAGCTTTGTTTTTTTCCAGCTTTCGCTAGCATGACTTTAACATGCTAACATTCCCGCATGAAGTTTTTGGCAGTTTGAGCCCTCTTAAGTGCCCAGGGAATTTTATAGTGTGAATCGATTCTAGAGCGCGCGGCAGTCATGTGCCGTGTCATACTAAAACACAACATTGTATGAAGACCAAACCAAGCTCCCTCATGCATATTTAAGCATGGCAGACAAAAGCGTTCTAAACATCACCACGGCAGGCTCTGGGCAGCCTGGAAATAGCTGTTTTTAACGTGGGGGAAAAAAAATATCTGATCGTGCCGAAGTAATTCGGACCGAAACGAATTATGTCGTAAAAATCGGCGAAGTAGACCGAACCGAATTTTTGAGAAATTCGACCATCTCTAGTAATAAGAACTCATTTAGTTTACAATTACATTACAGTATATTTTGTTATTGGCTATAATTATCTAGTTTACAATGTTACAATTATACAATTACATTGCTTATTCCAATATCGGGTGAATCCTAAAGTACCCCTCCTGCTGGCATTGTTATAATATGCTAATATGTCCATTATGATGGCATCAGGATCCTGTACGTGTGCCGGGTCTAAAGTATACTTACATTACATATATACTGTAATATACTTATATCCCATTTCAAATGCAATGATGGCAATTTTGCCAAATTGAGCAAGTGCAGTCCCTCTGACAACATCAGACGCCAGAAGTTTTGCGCACACACATTTTCTATTAACCAGCAGTCCATGCCTTTTTGGATGTCGTGATCTCCCTCTACAAATGTATTTCATGGCTTGCACATCCTGTCCACATTACTCATTGTCCACATACTCTATATTTACTTATCACATAAGGCGTAGTGTTGAGCGAACAGTAAAAAGTTCTATTTGAATAGAATCTTGAACTTTTGTGAGGAGATTTGGAGATGGTATGTTATACAATTACTAAACCCCCAAAATAGCAAAAATTTAACTTTTGGGCACTGATTTAAAGCAAATCCAAGTACTCTATTTAATATCTATCCATGTATATGAGAGTTAGTTGTTATGTGAGCCTGCAAATGTCGCCAAATAACTGCTTCTGGGGTTGGAAAGATGCAGCCGGCAATATCCAAACTCCCTACTATTAGATGTTTATGGAGATGATAAAGCTATCTAACTAACTAAGAGCAGTCTGTATAGGTACATCGAGAGTGACTGGAAAATGGCATTCACAAGGCAATACAAGTGAAATATAAATAACATGTAATACGCTATTTATAGCAGGCTAATGACACTCTCTGGTGCACTGCACTGATTGGACTGGCAGCAAAAGGTGCAGAAAAAGGTGATTGGAGAGACCGGCCCTCCAAAAGTGCAGAAAGCCGCTGAAAACTGAAAATGTCATGTCAAAATAGAACTAGAACTTTACTCAAACGAAAAGTAACATGTTCGGTTCGAGTTCTAAAAATTCGAGAAGTTCTACTAGGACTTTACTTTTCTAGAACAGTTTGATCAACACTAATAAGGAGTCTTACTGAGAATTTTATGAAGGGGAAAATATATGTGTCACTTTGTGACACATATATGTACATCAAATCATGCCTATAATTGGAGCGTCTCTAGAAAAATCTGGTTTGTAAATCTATTATCCAAAATGCTACTTTTTTATGTAGCAATGCTTTTCTATCCCCTCTTCTTATGTGATTTTTAACTTGTTCAATGCCAAAAAACCGGAAGTGAGTTAAATAATCCCCGTGTTGATCACAGGAGTGTCTTGACGTTCCTGACACATTCACAGCATCTGGCCTCCATATGTCATAAATATGTTCCGTAATGTGTCCTCTTAGGATCTGTAATAGTGGACCTACCGTAACGGCAGGCCAGAGATGTGAATCCACTGGAACACCGCAAGCAGTGGTACAAGCCATGCCAGGGAGAAGAGTCTAAGTAGGTCCGGTATTCGCCAGAGCCCGCCGCAAAGCAGGTTGGACTTGCTGGAGCTGAACACTACCAGGTCACTATCCCTGATGTGACCTGCATGCGGGTGCAGCCGAGGTGCAGCATGGTACAAAATCTTGAAGCATGCTTTTAGTCGGGTGCAGGCAGTAAGGTCAGACTAAGAAGGAGCAATTTAATCGATAAAAGATGAAATCGAGTAGATTCTTTACATGTTTTCTCGATCTTGATTGATCTGATTTTTTTTTCTTAAAATTGGATCATAAATAGAGATCTAGACTTTGATCGTGCCTATGTTTTGCTGCTTTCTGTAACTTTGGCGGACAGTAAATCAGTGCAGAGCACAGAGGGGTCTAGAAACATCACCAGTGGCTCTAAACAGGGCTGTGAGCGGCAAGCCAAACCCCCGACCCGACTCCGACTCCGACCCCTAAAATTTTCCCAAATTCCGACTCCCGATGCGACCTGATGTCATACCGGGGGGCATGTTTAAGTGATAATTTACTGTAAAAAGGGGTAAATCGGGGTTTTTATCACTATGTAGAAAATTCAAGCTTTTAGGTAGAAAAGAACTGAAAAGCAAAAAAGGGTAACAAATGTTTTTGTCTTTTTTTAAAAAAAATGGGTTGGTTGAAAAAAAAAAGCTATATTTGTACCAAGTCCAGTTGCACCAACTTTGGGGAAATTGTAGAAGAGCCCTGGGATGAATTTGGTCAAATTGTTGTTTCTTTTTTTAAGCCAATTTTTGATAAAAAAATGAAACAAGAACCCCCGGTTTTTCATTTTTCCCTTTTGCGAAAATGATTTTCAAAAAAACCCCCTATATACCTTGATTTTTTTCTTAGTTTTGTAGTGTGCCTGATTTTTTTTTTTGATGTATGCTATTGCCTTCCCGTGTCCCTATGCTTACATTTTTTTTTAAATATATGGATGTGCACAGCCTAATTTTTTTGTGTAGTTATTTGAGGGATGGCAACTCAGGTTGCTGCCTCCCCTAACTCTTTTAAACCAGTGCAGGTAATTCTTAGCAAGTTCCTATCACTCCCTAGGGGTTTGTAGTCTGAATGGCTCCTTTTTGAAGGTTAAATTTTAGTGTTGGGGAAAACTCACCTGTGCTGGGATCCCCTTGACCTTTTTGGGAGGGGGTTTTAAAAAATTCTTGTTTAAAAACTTAAAACTAAAATGGTTTTTAATTTTTAGCATTTAATGCATTTTAAAAAAATTTTTCCGGGTGTTTTCTTATTTTTTGTAGTGTGCCATTCTTTTGTTTTTAGATGTATGCATTGCCTTACCAGTGTGCACCTAGTTTACGTTTTTTAAATATATGGTGTGCACAGCCAAATTTTGTGTAACTTACAAATTTTAAGGTTTTTAAGAACACTGTTTTTGTGGTTTGGAGTCATGCGTTTTTAAAAAGACTGTAGTTTGTCTTATTCAAAAAAAATTTGTTTAAAATACTCTTTTCTTTTTGCTAATTTTATATCCCGAAAGGTCATTTTTTTCTGGTTTTTGGGGGGCATGCTGCTGTAATAGAAAAATTCTATTTTTAAACCGTTGCCATTTTTAGGGGGGCAAGAACACTTTTTTATGTGCTGTCTTGTTGTCAGCGTTCTTTCCATAAAACCCCCCTTTCCCCATATTACATAGAAAAAATTCTTTTTACGTATTTGCCAAAATTTCAAAATATA
>JAODAL010074440.1:0-14369 GCA_025379985.1 Phyllomedusa bahiana
AGCGGCGGCTGCGCCCCCACCCCGCCCGAGTTCGCTTGCAGGGAGGGGGAGGGGGGATCGTTCCCCTCCTTCCTCCTCCCCCTTATGTACCCCCGGGTGTTGCGCCGCACTTACAGGTCGCGGCGCAGGGGAAGTGACGCGCGGCTGCAGGGAGTGCCCCCGGGGCTGCTCTCATTTTCCCCCTCCCGCGGGGGAATGGGGTCGGGAGCTGGACGCTGCGGGACCTGGTAGGTAAGTGGATTTTATTTTTTATTTTTTTTACTATAGGGGGGGGCCTGCCTGGCAACAAGGGGGGCACTACCTGGCAAAAGGGGGGCACTACCGGGCAACAAGGGGGCCTTTTCCCTGCAACAGGGGGGCCCTACCTGGCAACAAGGGGGGCACTCCATGGCAAAAGGGGGGGCACTACGGCAAAAAAGGGGGACCTACCTCAACAATGGGGCACCCCTGGCAAAAAGGGGCACTACCGGGCAACAGGGGGGACATCTACCTGCAACGGGGGGCACCCTCCCTGGCAAAAAGGGGGGCATTACTGGAAACAGGGGGGGCACTAGCTGGAAAAACAATGGGGACTAGCTGGCAAAAAATGGGGGCACCTACCTGCTAAAAAGGGGGGCACCTACGGCAAAAGGGGGGCATTACTTGGCTACAAGGGGCACTACCTGCCTGTGGGGGCACTACCCTTATGGGGGGGGGGTTACTACCTGGCTAAAAAGGGATCTACCTGCTTTTTTCCAAAGCCGTTTGCATTAGGTGGATTTGGGGCTTTTTAAAGGGGGGTGTGGCTCCCAAAGAGGGGCGTTCCCATGAAATTTTTTTGCGTTGGCAACTATGTTTTCATTGAGCACTGTTCGGCACTGGGGTTGTTTTATAATTATTTTTTAGATATAAAGGGGAAAATTTTTTTTGGCCAGTTTCATTAGCCCCTTAAAACTTTTTTTGACCTTTTTTGGCACTTTTTGTAGGGTATTTTAATCCATACGAAAGTCATCTGAAATGGGCAATTAAGGAGTACATTTTTGGAGACAAAATGGCCCCTGGGAAACAGTAATTACATAATTTTAAATACTGTACCACAGAAAAGACGCCCATTAAAAAAGACATGTGACGCAGCACAGCCTGGGGAATTCAGTGATTCACAATATGCCGTAGTTTCAGTCCTTATTGTGCTCATGATTTGAGGCATAAACCCAGCCCGGCGATTCGCTCCATTTTTTTGGTTGAACTTTGCTGACCTTCTTTGGGTTTTCTACCCTTTCTGATTTTGTATCAGTGTGAATCTTACCACATATAACACCTGTGCGTGTAGATTTTTTCTATTTTGGAACTATTTATATTTTGTTCCATTGTTTTGTCCTTGTTTCTTGGGACCGTGAACCATGAACCGAGTCCAGAATGAAGGTAAGCTAACTATAAAGAGCTGCTCTTCCATGCATTAGATGGGGTTTCCTGATGTTATTCTACCACCTTATAGTTTTTAGTTAATTGTAAAAGTGTCTTTTTTAACCAATACCTGACCGCACCAATTACTGCCCTTCCTGACCAGGCACAGTTTTTCTTTTCTGTAGTGCACACAGGTTTAAATGCTATAATGCTTTCTTGCACTCAGTTATTCTACTAATTTTAAATGTTAGGCTTTATTTTTATGTAATCTTTATATTAGATTTTTATTTTTTTAATGTGAGATAAATATTAAAAAAAAAAAACAAATTAAAAAGACTGTTTTTCACATCTTTTAATTAACTTATTATTTCAACAGCAAAAGTGGGGCTAAAATAAGTTGTGCAATTGTGTCACTTTTTCAGGCAGAAGTAATATTTACTATAGTATATGGAGTACTATATATTGTAGTATATGGGCACTGTATAGCACTACTAATTGGATACTGCTATGTGTTTTCATGGAGCATTATATGGCACTGTGGAAATCATATACGTTATTATTTAGACATTGAAGGGCATTTTATTTTGGTATATAATGGTACATTATGGTATAGTTTGCTATTTTAGCTCTGTATGGTCTTATTTAGACCTTATATGGCACATTATGTGGAGGGTAAAGTATATCAAGCTGCCCATAGACAATAAATGTGACAGCAGCACAGCCTGTAGAATTCAGTGATGTCACAGAGATGCAGTGAGGTTCCAGTCACTATTGTGACATCATCGATTTGAGGCTATAAATCCCCAGCACCGGCTGATATCGCTGCCATTTTTTGAGTTGAAGCGTATGCTGACACGTCTATTGGCTTTCTACCCTTTCTGATTTTGTATCAGTGTGAATCTCACCGCATATAACACCTGTGTGTGTGGATTTTCTCTATTTTGGAACCATTTATATTTTGTTCCATTGGTTTGTCCTTTTTCTTGGGACTGTGAACCATGAACCAAGTCCAGAATGAAGGTAAACTAAATATTAGGAGCAACTCTTCCATGCATTGGGAGGTTTCCTGCCTGTCTCTGTATACAGGTGCTCAATAAGCGTTGTATACACAGCGATCAAAACATCAGGGACAGTAATAGACCATCCCTTTCTTAACAGTGGAGAAGAGACCGACAATTAGTGTATAGCTGTGAACTCTACATGGACGTTATAGAAATACCACTGCCCGGACGTTTATAATCTATAGAAGGTCGGCAACAGGTTAACATTTAGTAATCTCCATATCAATTCTTTTCATTAAGATCTACCCCTTAATGCTTTGAGACTTAGGTCTCGAGTCATTGAAAGAGGGACAAACAGGCAGCGTGAAAGAGGAAGACAACGGCAAATAGAGGAGGAGGATCATAGACAACGTAGTAGGTCTCCAAGATCACCGGCTAGATCCTCGGGACTGGGCAGGCTGGTCCATCAGGCCTCTGAGACTGGACCATCAACATCTGTTCCGGTGTCAACTGGCCCAGAGCCATCATCTGTTCCGGTGTCAGTTGGCCCAGAGCCACAAGCCCAAAATGCTCCTGCCAGACGTAATAGACGTCCAAGGCTTAGCAGGAGGGCGCGGCAAATTGAAAAACTCCCATCTCGTCCATTCACACCAGATGACGAGATAACTTCATGCACCATTTGTATGGAGGATTATTTCAATGGCGAGCCTGTGACACCTCTTCCCTGCACCCATATCTATCATCGGGAGTGCATCTCACCATGGCTGAAGACCAACCCTCGGTGCCCCCTCTGCAGGCGCCACTGCTTTAGGTAAGAGATCAAGACATACATTTGTATGATCAGAAACAGAAATCTTTCTTCTACTGAGTTTACTTTTTGTTTCACTTTTTATCCACCGTAGATTTATAGAATTTATATATTTGTTTATTTGTATATTTCAGTGTAACATCAAATAATTGAAGGCTGTAAAACAGAGATTCTGACCCGCCTCATCTGCATCCTATGGTAAGAAAGTCACCTCTAGCATCATTTGTCTTTTTTAATAGCTTCCTTTACTGACTACTTGTATTTCATATATTTTATTTGTATTTCAAGGCAGGGCTGCTATATTCAATTTCAGGGACCATCAAACTAAAGTATCTGCCCCCTTCCCTTTCCAGGCCCTATCTTGCATTATATCAGCAGGCCCCTTTATCTTTAAATTTTCTCAGGACCCCTGACAGGGGTATGACCAGTATTTCCCTGATGGTGGCCCTGTTTTAGGTTCCCAAATCTGCAAAACAATAATCTGTAACAACCAACAACAGGACATCATCTAAAAACAGCACATCACAGCAGTTACCTAACCAGAAACATACTTGTGATGTCAGCAGTTTATGTAACACTTATGATGTCCTATCAGCTTACCTGACTGAAACTCTCTTGTGACATCACAGAAGAGGCAGAAATAAACTACAGATTGCCCCTATGCATGCACTTTATAGATGCTCCATGATTTCTAACTATGAACATGATAACACTGGGTGCTAGTCATAGACCACATCATGACTCCAAAAACCCAAACAGCTGTAAAAAAAAAGTGTACCTCAAATTATATAGAAAAATTAGGATAATATAGGAGTGAACACAATAAAATTATATAGCAGAGACAAACAATGAATTTATGAATTATTTAAAAGTGTATTTTTGCTACATTTAGTATATATGAAAATCTGAGGCTGTTAGCCCACATTTCTGATCAAAACTGTGAGAGCCCATCCACCAGCAACAAGGGGACCTTAGTTCAGACAGGTACTTACTCTAAACCGTTTTACCTCTCATGACGCCTCTCCAGGCCTCTATACTTTCAGGGCATCAGGGTCCCAACTGCACTCTCTATTCTGATTAAAATCAGCCTAGGTGGATGAGAGAAGTGCACAATCACTTCCCCATACATACAATCCATAAATCACCAAAATCGTCAGCACTTAGAAAAAAATATAAAAGAAAGTAGGGACAAGGGCACGCCTGACATAGCTACTACAACACAATGTACTTACACGTTCTGTATCTATATGCACTTTATATTATTTACATAATATGATATGCACGTTGCACTTTATTATACTTTTTTGGGTATTTATATATATATATATATAGATGCATGCTATGGTACTTGTTATGATCAGGACGTTTATTATGGACGTTTGAAGTTATTGATTGCTCTGGTTGGTGCTGTTACTTCTTATTGGCTATTTTTTGCTCCTTTATTTATGGTATTTTGTTATGTGTGATTTTTATTAATTGTTAATAAAGATATGGATTTTAACATCATTTATTGAATTATTTCTGGTACCTTGTTTTGATGGTGTAGTGTAGATGTGGTTTAGTTCCAGGTGATATATATTTGCTTTTGTTGGTAAATACAACACAATGTAACAGACACACAGACAAATATAAGCAAATTAGCAGCACACCATAGACAGCTGATACCAGTCACCAACAGACAGAATCTTAGATTTTTTTCCCCTTAGATGCTGATGTTAATGCAATCTGGGTATGTAGGCTGAGTGCAAAAGAAACGTGGTAATTTGACAATATACTGCAATATAAATGCATTGCAGTACATTGAACAAGCAGCAATCAGGTGATTTCATGTTCATATCAAACTTAAATACACAGTGGACAGTGATCAACATTATAATATCATCACCTATATTCGCAGCCTGGTCCCCAACTGGTTAATAGTCTTTAGGACTGCATCTGTCACTGAGCCAGAATGAGGGCAAATAGACACCGTGCAGCTATATGTGATTTATGTGGGAGATAAAAGATGTTCTGCTGCTCATTCCCTTCTGTGTTGCTGCAGCATGACAGAACCCTGTTTTATCCCTCAAGTGCTTTTCTCTCCGCCTGCCTTATGTCCTGTTACACTCTTAGGGCTGGAGAAACAGTCTGGTACCCACTTCATTTGTACTGACCACAGTCAGTTAACTCATTGTGCCCTGTGGTGTCTTCACGGTGCTTCTTATCTGCTGCATGGTGTGGTGTTTACGTGTGGAGTACCCTGCTGCCTGCAAAGATGCTAGGGCTGAGAAGGAGCTGAAAGGGGTAAAGGGGTTCAGATCCTAGTTTCTCCATGTGAGCTCCTCTTATCTTATCAGTCGTCCCACTCGCTGAGTTGTTTCTCTCTCCTGACTTCTTCCTTTTCTCCTTTGTACACTGCCTGGCTGTTACTCAAGGGGCAAATTTGTTCAGACTATAAAGTCTGAGACATTAAAATCTCATGTTATTTGTCCTGTACTGTCAACACTGCAAGTATAATACCCAATGCCAGAATTTCTGACCTATTGTCATGGTGCCCCCCACAAGAAAAAAAAAAGTTTTCCTACCTCATTGACTAGCTTTAAACATTTAGACAAAAGTAAAAAAACACTATTACCAAATAATACATTTTGCTTCATTTCAGAGGTAGAGCAGTTCTTATCTTCTGCTTGTGAACATAATTTACTGACCACCTCTCTTTGCTCTAGCAGCAGTGGCCGAGCTGGTGAATTCACTTCCTGCTGTGTCTTATGAGCTGGTGAATTCACTCTCTGCTGTGCCTTATCAGCAGCACAACAGCTTGTTGATGTTTCTTAATGACAAACTTTAATCCCATAGAGCTCTGTAGCATTGGTTTGCTTATACTCTGATTCCTGGTTTCCTGATTTAGGCTTGATCTCTGACTTCTCCGTTTGCCTGCCGCCTGCCCTGACAATTTGCTATGTTTTGAGACTACGAAAGAACTCCGCCTTCCCTGACCTATGCTCCGTTTGACTACTCACCTAGCCTGATTCTCTGGCACCTCGCCTGCACATCGCTGCACGTCGCAGGTAGCGATCGAGGATTCCCCCACATCCAAGTCCAACCTGCCTTGCAGCGGGCTCTGGTGAAGACTGGGGGATCCTTAGAATCCGCTACCCAAATTATTTACACCACAACTCGTGTGCAGCACAGTGGACCCACCTCCTCACTACTGGTAAGTCGTTACACTGCTCGTCCACAAGAGCTAGCCCGAGTTACCAACCAGCTCTCTTTGCTCTCATTGCTCCAGTTGCTATGGCCAAAATGGTAACATCACTTCCTGCTGTGTCTTATCAATAGCACAGGAGCTTTTTTTTGCTGACAAACTCTAACCCTTTAGAGGTCTGTAGTCTTGTCCTGCTGTTCAGACCCCTCCGTCACCAATGTCCCTCAAACAGGCTCAGCTAGGAATAGTAGAGCTAATATGTCAATCACCAACAACCTCAAAATGTATTATAAATATTGGAGTGAAATATCAATCTGGTATTACCTGGCCATATTAACCCCTTCACGACCTTGGACGTATGCATACGTCCAGGTCGTTTGGGGGTTCATGCACCTGGACGTATGCATACGTCCTGAGGATCGCGCGAACTCTAAAGCAGAGTTTGTGCGATCGGCGCAGGGTGTCAGCATCGGCCCCGACCCGCGATCACTCCGGGGAGGGGGGGGGTTAACCCCTTAATTATTGCGACCATCGGTCCAATATACTAAGATAGACGCAGGAGGAGATCGCTCCTCCTGCGTCTCTGTCGGCGGCAGCAGCTGCATGGATCGATCGATCCGTGCAGTCCTGCCTTCTGACAGACAGCACGGAGGGCATGGAATGCCTTCCGGGTTGTCTGTGATGTCACGATGCCCGGCCGTGACCTGTGGGCATGGCGCGGCATCGTGACTGACAGTTACCATAGGAACCAGTGCACAGTAACAAGCTGTGCATTGATTCCTATTGAATCCTATGGGGAGAAGTAATAAAAAAATGTGAAAAAGTAAAAAATAGTGAACGCCGTACGGTGAACGCCGTAAAAAAAAAACAAAAAAAACAATAACAGAATTAAGAGTTTTGTTCATCCCGCAACACATAAAATGGAATAAAAGTGATCAAAAACACCTATAAACGCCAGTGTTGTACCAATTAAAATGTCAGTTCATCCCGCAAAAGAAAAGTCCTTACACAGCTCTGTATACGGAAAAATAAAAAAATTATGGCTATCAGAAGATAGCGATGCATAAATATTCTTTTACACACTAAAAACACTTTTTTTTTAAAGTGCTTCAACATAAAAAAAACTATATAAATTGGGTATCGCCGTAATCGTATCGACCCACAGAGTAAAGCTAACTTATTATGGATACTGCACAGGGAGCGCTGTTAAAAATAAAAATAAAAAACACTACTAGGATTGCAGTATTTTCTTCACTCTGCCTTCCAAAAAACGGATTTAAAACTGATCAAAAAATCTTGTCCACCAAAAAATTATACCAATAAAAACGTCAACTCATCCCGCAAAAAACAAGCCCGTACACAGCTCCATACACAGAAAATTAAAAAAGTTATGGCTCCCAGACTATGGCAATGCAAAAATGTGTTTTCCTTTTTGAATAAAAGTGTTTTTATTGTATAAAAGCACAAAAATATATATATATATATATACAAATTGGGTATTGCTGTAATCGTATAGACCTGCTGAGTAAAGCTAGCATGTCATATCTAACACAGAGTGACCGCTATAAAAAATAAAAATAAAAAACACTACCAGGATTGCTGTATTTTGTTCAAAACGCCTCACAAAAACCTTAATAAAAAGTGAACAAAGTGTTGTATGCACCCCATAATGGTACCAATAAAAGCATCAATTCACCCCACAAAAAACAAGGCCCTACACAGCTCTGCACACAGCAAAATATAAAAGTTATTACTGTCAGAATAGGACAACATAAAAACTGAATTTTTTATAGACCTATTTCTATTGTGTAAAAGTAATAAAACATAAAAAACTATATAAAATGTATACCATTGCAATTGTACCGACCCCCATAGTAAAGTTATCACATCATTTACAGTGCACGGCAAACGCTGTAAAATTAAAGCCTAAAAAACAATGGTTGAACTGCGTCCCCCCCTCCCCCATTTTCATGGCCCAATGCTAAAAAACTATGGAACACCTGTGTGCCCAAAATGCACAATACACCCCTATATGAGATCCATGAGGGGTGTTGAATCTAAAATGGGGCGACTTCTGGAAGATTTCACCTGTTCTGGTTCTTTGGTGGCTTTGCAAATGCAACATGGCCCCACCAAAATCTGCGTTCCAAAAGCCAAATAGCGCTCCCTCCCTTGTACGCCCTGCCATGCGCCCAAACAGCAGTTTACACCCACATGTAGGGTATTGCCGAACTTGGAAGAAATTGCTTAACAAAGTTTTGGGGTTCTTTTTTCCAGGATTCCTTGTAAATATGAAACATTTTAAGCTAAAATTGCAGATTATTGGAAAAAAAATGTTTTAATTTTCACAGCCTAATGCTAAAAAAAAATGTGTGAATCATCTGTGGGGTCGATATACTCACTACAAACCTGTATATATACCTTAAGGGGTGTAGTTTCCAATATGGGGTCTGTTTAGGGGTGTTTATTAAGTTTTAGCACCTTAGGGCCTCCTCAAACCTGAAATGGCGCCTTAATAAAATTGCATTGAAAATGAGACCCCAGAGTCCAGTAGGTGCTCCTCCTATTCTGGGGCTTATGGTTGGGCCAAATAATGCACTAGGGCCACATATGGGATATTTCTAAAAACAGCAGACCTGGGGGAAATGATATTACATTGCATTTACCTAGTCACATTTACCATATTCCAGTGAATAATGGATAAATATTGAAAATCTGCAAAAATAGTGAAATTTTGAAATTTCACCTCCACTTTGCTTTAATTTCTGTGAAATACCTAAAGGGTTAACAAACTTCCTAAACACTGTTGTAAATACTTTAAGGGGTCTAGTTTCTTAGAAGGCATCATTTATGGGGGTATCTAACATACAGGCCCCTCAAAGCCATGTCAGAACTGGAATGGTCCCTAAAAAAAAAAAGAACATTTAAAAAATTATGCCAACCTATAGTGGACATATGGTAGATGCTAGTTATAAACTATTTTGTGGTGAATAATTATCTGTCTTGCACGCAGAAATTTTGGAACTTTCAAAATCACAGATTTTTCAAAATTTTCATGAAATTTTGATATTTTTCACAAAAAAACAAGGATTGTATGGATAAAATTTTATTACTAACTTAAAGCACAATGTGTCATGAGAAAACAATCTCTGAATCACATGGATAGGTAAAATTGTCAAAAAGTTATTATCACATAAAGTGCCATGCCAGATTTCAAAAATAGGGCTGTCTCAGGAAGGCCAAAACTGGCTGGGTCCTTAACGGGTTAATGTATGTAGTAATAGACTTTAAAAAAAAAGGATTAAATAGAAAAATATTTTAAAACTTAAGTTAAAAATAGACTTGGCAAAGATGTCGATTTTAAAATATCATGTGTAATGAAAGGAATATGCAAAAAAGGCATGGCTCCAGATACGTGTGACCTAACTGAGTCACCCCCAGCCCATATAGCTGCTGTCTATGTTGCATATTGTAGTTACTTTCAATGTTAGCTAGTGGTCATAATAATGTGACTTAACTGGTGACAATGCTGATCGAGTCACACTTGACTGTCTTCTCAGTTGTAACCATACTGCAGTTGGTGAATAAGAAACCATGCCCACATTGTCGTGTACATTACACTTACAAATAATAACAGAACTTCCTGGTCCATTAAGTTGCAATGAGCTCAGGATACAATATTTTCACCATACAGTGGTCTTTCCTGGGACATTGCATGTTGAGTGTGGTTTCAAGATACAAGCTCCAGACACTGCTGATCTGTGGCTCATGTGATTGATGGAAGATCAAACCATTTATGTACATTTGACTTGTAAATGATTTCTATTAGTGAAGTACATGCAGTGATTGATGGTCTAGTCACGCCTTTCTACAGTTAAGCGCGGTACTACACGTCCTGTACTGCTCTTTACATGTGCCAGGATGAGTGGCTCCTTTGGGCACGAGGTGAGGGCCCCATATTCTTTCTTCTAGTACATTGTATATAGAATACATGGCCCTATCCTAATCATAGACAGCGATTTCCAGCTCCCTGCAGCTCTTTCTGATATTATAAGTAAGAACTTGCTTTATCTGTATTATTATCTGCTTCATTTTCTTTAATCTTCATTTTGTATTATGTTGGGGGACATTTTTGAATTTTGAAACCATTCACCAGTTTTCCACAGTGTTCTGGTTTCTACATACAATAGTTGTTCTGGCACCAATTATAATATTGTATGTTGAGGGACCATTTTTCTTGCCCCCTGTGAGTATTCAGGAAATAGAGCAGGGCAGCTTCCACTTTATTGCTCCAACACCCTGTTCACATTATGCCATAGTTGCCAACCCTCCCGGTTTTGGCGGGTCACTCCCGCTAATGGGGGCCGTGTCCCGCCCTCCCGCTTGAGTGGCATAACCTCCCGCCTCTTTAGAGAAGCTGGAGGTTATCTGTGTATAGAGGCATCGGGCAGCGTCTCTAGGGGGTTTAGGGGGCGGGGCTTAGCGGGACCCGTGAAGCTCCGCCCCCTTTCCCCGAGTTAGAAGAACTCGGATGCCAGCAGGAAGGTGAGTGCAGGGAGGGCTGTGTGTGTGGGGAGGGGGTGACTGATTGTGAGGAGATGGGTGTGTGTGCAGTTACTGAGTGCATGTGAGGGGAGTGAAGTAGGTTTTATTATTTTATTGTTACCACTATAGGGGCACTGCCTGGATAAAGGGGGCATCTGCCTGGCTCATAGGGCCTGCCTGGCATGGGGCATCTATCTGGATAAAAGGGGCATCTGCCTGGCTCATAGGGCACTGCCTGGCATGGGGGCATCTATCTAGATAAAGGTGGCATCTGCCTGGCTCATAGGGCACTGCCTGCATGGGGCATCTATCTGATAAAGGGGGCATCTGCCTGGCTCATAGGGCACTGCCTGGCATGGGGCATCTATCTGGATAAAGGGGCATCTGCCTGGCTCATAGGGCACTGCCTGGCATGGGGCATCTATCTGGATAAAGGGGGCATCTGCCTGGCTCATAGGGCACTTCCTGGCATGGGGCATCTATCTGGATAAAGGGGCATCTGCCTGGCTCATAGGGCCACTGCCTGCATGGGGCATCTATCTAGTTAAAGGTGCATCTGCCTGGCTCATAGGGGCACTGCCTGGCATGGGGGCATCTATCTGGCTAATGAGGGCATCTGCCTGGCATGGGGACATCTATCTGGATAAAGGGGCATCTGCTGGCTCATAGGGCACTGCCTGGCATGGGGCATCTAACTGGATAAAGAGGGCATCTGCCTGGCTCATATGGGGCACTGCCTGCATGGGGGCATCTATCTGGATAAAGGGGGCATCTGCCTGCTCATAGGGGCACTTCCTGGCATGGGGCATCTATCTGGATAAAGGGGCATCTGCCTGGCTCATAGGGGCACTGCCTGGCATGGGGGCATCTATCTGGCTCATGAGGGCATCTGCCTGGCATGGGGCATCTATCTGGATAAAGGGGGCATCTGCCTGGCTCATGGGGCATCTGCCTGGCATGGGGGCATCTATCTGGATAAAGAGGGCATCTGCCTGGTTCAGAGGGGCACTGCCTGGATAAAGAGGGCATCGGCCTGCATGGGGCATCTATCTGGATAAAGGGGGCATCTGCCTGGCTCATTGGGGCATCTGCCTGGATAAAGGGGCATCTGCCTGGTCATGGGGGCATCTGCGTGGCATGGGCATCTCTCTGGATAAAGGGGGCATCTGCCTGGCTCATTGGGGCATCTGCCTGGCATGGGGCCATCTACCTGGATAAAGGGGACATCTGCCTGGCATGGGGCCATCTACCTGGATAAAGGGGGGCATCTGCCTGGCTCATGGGGCATCTGCCTAGATAAAGGGGACATCTGCCTGGCTCATGGGGGCATCTGCCTGGATAAAGGGAGCATCTGCCTGGCTCATGGGGACATCTGCCTGGATAAAGTGGGCATCTGCCTGAATAAAGGTGCATCTGCCTGGCTCATGGGGCATCTGCCTGGTTTATGGGGCATCTGCAGGGCTCATGGGACATCTGCCTGGATAAAGGGGCATCTGCCTGGTTTATGGGGGCACCCTGCCGGGTTTATGGGGCATCTGCATGGCTCATGGGACATCTACCTGGATAAAGGGGCATCTCCTAGCTATTGGGGAACTATCTGGCTATAAGGAGCATCTAAGGGGCTATTGGGGACACTACCGGGCCCTATTGGGGGCACTACCTGGCTAATGGAGGCACTACCTGCTGTAAGGGGCACTACCTGACTATTGGGACAGCTACCTGGCTTAAAGGGGCATTAACCTGGCTACAGGAGGCTACTATCTGGTTCAAAGTTCAAATAGGCCACCGAGATACCTACCTTTTTGGGGCAGAAGTTTGGCGGTATCTCCCAGCTCTCCTGGATGCTGAATAGACCATCCAACAGTCCAGGGAAGCTGGGTGACGCCAAAACCCTAATTTAGCTTCTTCCAGAGCATTACAATTAGGTGGAGTAGTTTGGTATTTTTTTCTTCAAAGGGGGCGTGGCTTACATGCAAGATGGGCGTGGATATGCAAATTTTCTGTGCGGCGTGCTACGCACCCCGCCTTCAGATCTCCTGCTATTTTACTTTCAAAAGTTGGCATGTATGCATTATGCTAGTGCACTCCCCCTACCACTGCAGCCTGCCTCCTGTATAGGCATACAGTGGGGCACAGCACTCATAGGACCCATTGTTAAATAATGAATCTGTATGCTGGGTAGTGTTGTGTGGTTTGTTTTATCTTGTTGTTGTATTATGTTGTATGGAATAGTGTTTGTTGCAATTCTGTACTTTTATTTTGCATTATTAGGGCCAAAGGAAGTCATGATGGAACTTTTTTGGCCTCTGCCGGGCTAGTGGAGCCCTGTAGATATACTTATGTGCACACTAGGAGATTTTTTTTAGGTGTATGCACATCAGTAAAGTGATCTGATCAGGGCCTAAATCACACCTGGTATATTGCAGATCATTTGTGCAGGTTAGATATAGTAGTATAATGTTGTACCGCGTTAATGAAACTGAAAATCCACAGACTTCAAAGGATCTTAAAATCTTTAAAAATAACAAAATGCAATACAAACACAGATGTTATTTACATCACTTTACTTCAGGTCAAGAAATAATCTGGAAACTTGTGAGGTGTGACAAGAGGATCATTAGCTCCTGCTGTTATCTGTTCACAGTTCACACATAGGACCACATGTATGAAATCTGTCTAGGTCTAAAATGCACTTTGTTGTCCATTGTAACCAATCAGAGCGCCCCTTTTATTCTTTCACAACACTATGTGAAATGGTAAGGGAACTCTGATTGGTTGCTATGGGCCACAAAGTGGATTTTAGACCTAGACAGTTTTCATACATGTTGCCAACAGTGTGACATGAGGCTAGTATGGATATTATGCCTGCGCTATTTTTTCCATATCAACTATGGACACCACGGCGGAAACCCGATGGGCCCATAGTAATTAACAGGGTCCATCGGCACCAAAGGTGACTGTAGTGAACGGTACACAACCTAGCCTAACAGATTGATAATCCGAAAAATCTAAACATGTATATATGCTAGATTTGGGCAAAACAAGTAATAACTAAATGGATACGTCAGGAAATTTCCCGGGTCCTCTTTAAGCTAGATACCAAGACTATGATCAGTTGCTGCACATTCAGGTTGTAATCACATGCAGCAGATTTATTGCAGGAACTTCTATGACTGTCACATGTATCTGGAAGGGTTTTGCAGAAACATGCTGCCCCTTAAGATGTGTGGGACTCATTTTTCAGTCACAGCAATTGCAAACAATCTGCCACATGTGAATCTGACCTAAATTTTTAGGTTAATTTTAAAATTCACTTGGGGACTTGAGGAGGTTGGGGGGTTTATCAAAGGTTGAGGATTTGGACATTATTATTTTTCATGTTTTATGCAAAGATAAATGCGCTGCTCTGTAACCGGGTAACCATATTGTAAGTCATTTTTTTAAATTT
>JAODAL010074441.1:0-14369 GCA_025379985.1 Phyllomedusa bahiana
TTACTCATCCCCTTTACATAAAGAGACCTTTGTTTGACTAGAGTGATCACACTGTGGGGAAAGGCATGGTGATGCCTGTTACGAGTGGCGCCGCATTATTTCCTTGTACCTTATATTCAAATATTTAACCACAGGTTCCTATAACTGGACTGGGGTCCCCACCCCACTAATATAATCAAAAATATAATTACAGTTTTTCAAATAAAGACTTTTAGTCTCATTACTTTGTTTCAATATTTTTAGAAACATTTTATATTCACAAATTGTAGTAGCTATTACAGAACAAGTGCCCATATCATGCGATTTACTGTCTCTGCATCCTTATCCAGGTAATGCTTGTAATCCTTATTTCACAGTTACATTGCAAGTAGAGCTCAAAGCATGTCCTCTCTCAAAGTTGTGAGTGTTTTGGGGAACACCCCCTTTGTCAAGACACCTGAGATTCATGATGTCTTCTTAAAATAGGAAAGAGCACCACCCAATAGGCAAATGCTACACTATACTTAATATCCTTAAAGGGGATGTATCGCTTCATCAGTTCATGTGTTTCCTTGTACTTTCAGTTTCTCAGTTCCTAAAATACAGGGGCGTTTCTTCTCCTCCCAGCTGGGTGTTTCTTAACTGAAGGGGGATGACATCATTCCCCACCTTCACTGTTCATGCTCGCTCCCGAGTCAGTGTGTTTGTTTGAGATCAGTGGGAGGGGATAGCACATCCCCCCCCTCTCTGTCTGAGTCCACATATCACTATATTGTTCCTCTCCCTATGCAGTCTTATTTTGTAAGAGCTGTATGTTTACATACCACAGGCCTGCATTCAGTCTAGACAGTCTTCTATGAACTCAGAGCACTGATCTCTTCTCCTCTCACAGCTGGAGGTTTGTTACAGTTGAATCCAGTCTTCTATGAACTCATCCAGAGCAGCACAGATCTGTCTCCCTTCTATGTTTACACACAGGAGACTTAGGCACCGAGCACAATTCTGCTGTTTTCTGTTTGTAGAAGCAGCGGCAGTGTTACTGTGGAGCTCCTGGCTGTGCAGAGTGAAATGTTGCCGGCCCCTTATTCTGAATGAGAGAGACAGAAATGCACGCTCCCGTGAATACGACCAGGAGCCAGACAGAATGTAAATTAGTAGAGCCGTCAGCCAATGAAATGAAAGGAGATGGAATCCGACCCTCACTGGGAAACAGTGTTTACCCCAAAAACGAAGTTAGGGAAAAGACATTTTAAAACAAGACACTTTTCAAATGATATCCCAATTGCAAATTTCCTTTTTTCACGGGTCCCCTTATTCTGAAGACCATTTAATGTAATGAAACAACCCCTTTAAACACATTAAAAACAGAATTTTCATTTCTTAGTTGTATACAAACATTCCTATATGGTGGCATGCCTTTGTCTCCCCAAAAAACCCCTCCCTAAAAAATATGAAAAACTTTCCCTTTATTGGGCCCCAAAGCTTTAAATTTTACCCAACTGCAGGGGGGGACAAAATTTTCCATAAAAAAACAAAAAAATAAATTTTCTTTATAGTAGGGGTTCTGGGCTGGGGAAATGGGCATAATCCAATGAGAGGATTAGCCGCTAGGATTTCATTCTACCAGCAAACAGGCGAGGGATCTCGACATCCTTATTAATGCGTGTTTAATTCGGCACGGCAGACCACTAGCAAATCTCAATACAAAATAACTTTGTTTTTACAGAAAGACACCCCAATTACATTTATTATTTATTATTGGGGACAGTGACTGCAGCAGTAATGGGTTTGCATTTTAAATCTCCCTTTTAAATCACTAAAACCTTTAAACCATTTTTCTAATAATAAACATTTAGTTCGCTGACCCCGGGGTTGAAGTCTTTAAATTTTTCCTGGCTACAAGGGTTTTCACAAAAAACTTTTTTTTTCATACCTTTGTTTTTTTTCTTTTTCTTTTTTTTTTGGTGTGTTGAAGACAGTGACCAAGAGCAGATTTAGATGTGCCTATTACAGCATGAGTTTAAATTTTGGGAAAGAGGCTGTGGGTCACTGTCCCTAAATAGACCTAAATTTAAAGAATTTTTTTTTGGGGTGTCTTCTTTAAATACAAGGTTGTTTTTAGATTAAGATTTTCCCAGTGCAAAATTTCGCTAATTGGGTGGGGAGAAAACCCTTCCCTTTTTTTTTGTTAGTAAAAAAAATTTCCTAGCGGCTAAATCCTCTCATTGGATTATGTGCATGCATACGATCAGAGCATTGATGCTTATTCAAAATAGAAAAAAAGTCAGCTCACCGTGATCCAGTATGCTGCAGGGACCCTCCGGGCTAGGGAGAATACCCACTGAAAGCAAGCACAAATTATGGGCCAAAAAACCCCAAAAATTTATTGAGAAAATATTAAAAAAACACGGAAAACCCATGCACAGGGAGATAAATTTAAGCTTACGCTTTTTTCAGGGCGACTGCCCCTTAATCAAGCATTTTTTACACGGGGAAAACAGGAAGTGTTTAAATATACAGGTGTAAAAACAGCAAAATATAATTTCACCGTGGCAGAAAAAGAGGCACCCTTAAAGGAAGAGGGAACAACAATGCCGGGGCGCCCGGTCCATTTTCCTGCACTGAACATACCCGTACCAGGGTTTTAAGAACGCCGGGGCGCCTGCGCAATATGGGTTTTTCCCAGACAGTGACGCGGGGTGCTCCAGAAGGAGTGGGGGCCCGGGGAAGCGAGCGGACCGGAACCCTCCCCCACAACCTAGTGGGGGCGGGCCCTCGGCGCCTGCGCACCAACGGCGCGGCAGAACCCGCCCGCCCCTGCACGGGACAGAAAGTTACCGAAGGCGGAAATGGTTTGGGAAAAAAGGGGAAGAAATAGACAGTGGCCGATACAAAAAATTGACATTACAACAGACTGCCTCAAAAACTCTGATGCAGGGGCCCAAGAACCTGAGAAAAAAACAAACAAAATTTAAAATTAAATACAAATTAAAAATACAGAGAAGTGAGCCCCCCACAAATTATAAGCCCTAGGGGGACAGAAAAAATAAAAACATGAAACAAAAAGAGCAAGTATAATGAAAAAACTGAAAAAAAACCAGGGCCTAAAAAAAAGCTTAAAATATATACATTAATAATGAAAAGAATTTCATTTCGTATGTTGAGGCCAGGGGGGTGTTTAAAAAGTAACGACCCAAAAAGGTTCTCTTTTCAGGGAAACGGGAAATAAGATTACCCCCTCGGTTTGCCTAACTGGCCCTTGTTTCTTTTAGAAAATTTCCCTGAAAAATTTATTGCTGATTGGTGAGAGTTGAAAAAAATGTCATGCACTTTTAAAAATATTGCGAATCCCCGGGATTTTCAATGAAATTTGAGGTGTTAAACACTCTTTTTTTTAAATTTGCTTTTGGGGTGGAGCCAAAAATAATACAAAAGTGGCCTTTGTGACTTTCAAGGGATGTAGACTACAGAGGCAGAGTTAAAATTTAAGATATTTTTTTAATTTTACACGCGGGGGGGGCCCCTAGATTAAAAGGGTGAGTGACCTGAGAAAAAGAGCAAGTTTTTAAAAAGGGTTTATGACCCACACTTTTTAAAACCCTGATGTTTTGGCCAGTTGGTGGAGGGGGGGGGGGGTCGTACAGAGTTAGGCCCAAATTTTAACTCCCCTATAGTGCGGGGGCCTAGCTCCCAAACCTTGCACCCCTTTGTCCCAAAAATTTTTTTTTAATAGATCATCTTAAAAGTTTGGTGGGGGTACTTAAAAAAAATTATTTTTTATGGAGGAAAAATTTGTGTTGTAATCAAATCCCAATGTGGGAATATTGGGCCCGACTTTTTTGGATACACTGTTGCAAAGGGTTAAAAGATTTTTACGGTTTTGCGATCAACAATGTTTTTGGCATTTTTTAATAACCCACTGTGGGTAACCTCGGGCAAGAAAGGCTTGCTGAATGTTGTGAGTTTCCCATTGTTTAAAGTTTTTTTGGGGTGGGGAAACGGGTTTGCTTTTTGGCACGGGTTAACTCCCCGACAGGGATGGGAAACACGGGGTGTGTTTGGGAATAAAAAACTACGGTTTGGGTGTGGGGTTTAGTGTTCCCGCCAACCCCCGGGCTTGGAAAGTTTTAGTTTTGGATGAAAAGGGGTCGGGGGTCCCTTTGGTTTAAATTTTAAATCTAAAAAGGGAAACTTGTGTGGAATCAAAAGGGGATGGTAAAATTTCGGGTTTAAGAAGGTTTTTTTTATTTAAAAATTCTGAAAAATAACAGACATTGTCATGGGGAAACTCCTCCATATAAAAACATTTAATCTATATACCCCCATACCACTGGACGCCAAAAAAAAAAAAGGATTTTTTCAGAAAAAATTTTAAAATTGTGTCTAAAAACCAGGACAAAACCCAAAATTAGCAACAGATGGGTGAAAATTTGGCCCCCCGGGAAACCCCCATTTTAATTGAAAATTTAAAAATGTTTGTCAAAGAAAAAAAAAAAGGGGTCATAAAAAAACCAAACCCCCGGGTTTTAAAAGTAAAAATTGCTGCAAGCAACCAAAAAAAATAACTTTTTATTGGGGCAAATTGAAATTCAAGAGCCATGAATGCGCCCGTCCAGTGGTAGGGGAGGTATACAGGGATTCCACGTCACAATCAAACCCCACGAGAAGTGTAAATCCCAAATAATGTTGTCCATAGTGTGCAGGACATCTCTGGTGTCCTGCAGATGGGCCAGGGACATGGGCCCCAAAGGGTTTAAGAAGACAATCAAGCCATTCACATGTGGTTTCCAACCATGGAACCTTCCCCCAAATTACGATGGGTCTCTTTGGGAGGGCGGGGTGATAGCATTGTGTCCCTTTGGTAAACCAAAAATTGAAAGGAAAAACAGGGTCAGTACACGAAAAAACTTTTCCGCAAATAATAAATAGTACACCAAAAAGATAACCCTCATCTAAAAAAAAAAGAAAGTTGTGTTGGGTAGGGTTTAGTGGATTTAGTACATTTACCTGGAAAAGATCAGTATCGGAAAGCGGGGAAAAACATTTGAGATTGATACAGGGTCATTGGTCATAATAAACCTTTGGGCCGCCTTTATCCGCCCTTCTAAAAGTGTGTTTGGCATATTTGAAGCTCCCCAAAGAGGGGTTTTTATTTTTGGCAGAAAATTTGAAGGAAAAAAAAAGGCGGAAAGGGGGCTGTTGTAATAAAGTTAGTTTTTGCCAAAAACTAAAGTTTGAAAAAGTAAATCATTTCAGTCAGTCCCAGGGCTGTACGGGTAGTAAGAAGGATTTTTACCTTAAAAAAAGGAGGGGGAATACTAGCAGAAACGTTGTCCGTGGGTTTTCTGGCCCACAATTCCGCAAATGTAAAAAAGACATTTGTTCATCAAAATTTTAAAAAGAAAAAATTATTTAAAGGGAGATACATTAGTTTTCTGCAGGTTAGTAGTGTCAGGTTGAAAAAATGTCCGGGCTGAAAGTCAGGCCCCGGGGTGAATTTTTTTTAAAACTTTTTATAGTGGAAAAAAAAATGAAAAGGCGGGTTTTACCCACAAAATTGAGACCCAATTTTAAGACTTGCCCTGATCTGGGAAAACAAAAAACCCCATTTGAAAAAATTTAAAAAGGTATCAATATTATCACATGAAACTACTTGGGTTTTTCCCGGTCTTTCTTTTGGGGTCGTTTATGATGTTTCCGGGCCGCCCCTCCTTTTCGTCCGTTTTTTTTTTTAAAAAGAAAACCGACACGGGGTGGCCCCCCGACATTTGGGGGGTTTGCTGGAGAACCCCACTGGGGGTTGTCGTCAGGGGGTTTCCCTCCACCGAGGAAACTGAGTCAAAACGAACTCTTTTTTCCTTACTTGATGTCTGCGGAAGGAACCTTGTTTGGGCGCAAAATGGACTTGGGGAACCCGATGTGTGGATATTGGGTTAGCCCAAAATGGGACACTGACCGTTTCATAGTCGGCTAAAAACAAGTTGGAAAATTTATTTTTTTTAAAGTCCAAAAATGGTTTGGAAATTTAGTATTGGGGCAATGTATTCTGGGTCCCATCATAGTCTTTGATGTAAAGAAAACCCAGGTTTTGAATTTCCCCAAATTTTGATTCAATCCCTTTCAAAACTCTGTGGATAAACTGTTTAAGTTGCTTTCCCCATGCTTGATAATCGGGTGAATCAAAAGTGTGAGCACTCAATCATTTTTTGGGGTTCCCCAATTTGGGGCAGAAAAAACATCGGAGTAAATGGTTTGTAGGGGGTTTTTTTTTAATCTAAAAGCCGAGGTATATTTGTTTTTGGAAAATTTCTTAAAATTTTGGTAAGGTCCCACCATACCTTTTAAATCCCCGGGTTGAGGGGTTTTTTCCAATTGTTTGAGCAACGAACCTTAAGGGCCCCGCTGCTGCTGGGCCGGGATCAGTATCATGAAAAAACCTGTGCCGCTTTTTGTTTGCCTTGAAAAGCATTGAAATTGTGGCATATTAAAAAAAAAAAAAAAAAAAAAAAGAAAAATTTTGGCCATATTAAAAAACAATGTGTCCCCCCTTATGGATGGGGGCAAAGGACGGAATGTCCCTATATGTATCCAGTGGGGCATCAATGGAAAAAAGGGGGCAGGGGCAGGGCCCAAAACAAACACAAAATGGAAAAAAAGTCAGCTCACCGTGATCCCGTTTGCTGCAGGGGCCCTCCCGGGTAGGGGGATAAACACTTTTACAAGAAAAAAACCCCATGGGTCCAGGCCCGCAAGGGGGCCCAAAAAAAAATCCAAAATTGTTTAAATTTTAGTAATATTAAAAAAAAAGCAAACATGAAAAGGGGAGATGAATGAAGCTTTTCGCGTTTCAGGCCTGCCCCCTTTAAACATAGCATGTTTTATTCAGGAAACAGGAAAGGGTTTAAAATTTTACTTTGGGGCGGAAAACCCTGATATAACTACCTGTGGCCCGAGAAGAGGGGGCTTGTAGG
This sequence comes from Phyllomedusa bahiana, assembly GCA_025379985.1. NCBI lineage: Eukaryota > Metazoa > Chordata > Amphibia > Anura > Hylidae > Phyllomedusa > Phyllomedusa bahiana. The sequence continues at coordinate 6,951 of JAODAL010074441.1, forward strand.
AAGATGACAAACAATGCCCGGGCGCCGGGGGAAAAGTCTGCATGAACATATTTCCCTACCAGTGTAAGAAAAAGCCCCGGGACCTGCGCAATGTGGCATCCCAGACAGCGACGCGCGAGGCGCAGAAGGAGTCGGGGCCGAAGCCAAACGGGGGCCAGAAATCCTACCCATAATCCTAGTCGGGCAGGCATCGGCGCCTGCGCAAACCCAAAGCGCTGCAGAACCTTTCCGGCCTGCACTGACAGGAAATTTGGGGCCAAAGCGGGGCATGGGCTAGGGGCAAAGACAGCAAAAGACAGTCGGCCCCGGGTACAAAAGTGACCTGAAAACAGACTGGGCCTTTATAACTCGACTGCAGGGGGCAAGAAAAGAGATAAAAACAACAAAAAAAAAATGGGAAAAACAAATCCCAAAAAACACACAAAGTGACCCCCCACAAATAAATCCTTGGGACAGAAAAAAATTTAAAACCCGAAACAAAAAAAGAGCAAGGTTTTGACAAATGACGACATAAAAAATTTTTAAAAAAAAAAAAAAAGGGAAAAAACAGAAAAAAGGAAAAAAGGGAAAAAAAACACTATAAAAGAAATACTGAAACAACCCAGGCCCATAAAAAAAGCTTCAAATACCCTACAATTTAAAAATGATAAAGTGTTTTAAATTTTGCATGTTGAGGCCATGAAAGGGCCCTATGGTGTTTAAAGTAACCAATCCCCAAAAGGGTTTCTATCACGTAATCGGAAAAAAAGGGTTAAACCCCCTCGGTTTTTCCTAACTGGACCTTTCTATAGGGGAAATGCCCCTGAAAAATTTATTGCTGGATTGGTAGAGGATTAAAAAATGGGTGCAGTTTTAGAAATTTTGCAGATTGCCTGGGATTTTCAAAGTAAATTTAGGGGGCCACACACTCGAATTTTACTTTTCCGGGGGTGGACCAAAAATAAAAACAAGTGGCAATGTGGGACATTTTTAAAGATGTAGGACCCACATGGGGGAAAGGGTGTCCCCGCGACAGGGAGGGGGGCTATTATCTATTGTTAAAAATTGCAGGGGGGGGGGGCCCAAATTTTTTATTGTTATATGTGCCCGGGAGGGGGGGGAAATTTTCTATTTTTATATGTGCAGGGGGGGGGTATTTTCTAATTTCCCTATGTAGGGGGGGTGCTTTTATCTATTTTTTCATATGTTCAGGGAGGGGGGGGTTTTTATCTATTTTTCCCTATGTGCAGGGAGGGGGGGCTATTATTTTAAAAGTTATATGTGCAGGGAGGGGGGGAAATTTTCTACTGTCCCCTATGTGCAGGGGAGGGGGGGTATTTTTCCCTTTTTCCTGTCATATGTGCAGGGGGGGGGGGGCTATTTTTTACTGTTAAGTTCAGGGAGGGTTTCTATTAACTACTGTTTAAATTTTTGCAGGGGAGGGGGGTTATTTTTTTACTTATATACGTGCAGGGAGGGCTATAATCTTCCTTCATATGTGCTGTGGGGCCTATAAGCTATCTATAAAACCGCTTGGGGGGCCTAAAAACCTGCCAAAATACCCAATGGGGGATCCAAAACCCCCTGCCCAAAGAACCCACTGGGGGGTCCCCTAACCTCCCAATAAACCTTGGGGGTGTTTGGGGTAATTTAAAATGTCCTAACCCCGGGTGGGGGGCCTTAAACCCGCCAATATTTCCCGCTGGGGGGCCCAAACCTGCCTTTTAACCTGCTGGGGGGGCCCAAACCTGCCTAATTTTAAACCCAAAGGGGGGATCCATAAACCTCCCATAAAACCCCGAGGGGGCCCTTTAAACTTCCCATATAACCTGCTGGGGGGGAATAACCTCCCCATTACCTGCTGGGGGGACATATTTTAAAATACACACCTACCCACTGGGAGATATATAAGGGATATAACCCCCTACTGGGGACGTATAACTTACTGGGGGACCCTTTCCCTTTTTCACTGGGGGATCGCATAATTTACTGCGTTGTGAAGTCGCTAACAGTCTTTACGCCGGTGGTTACGGCCTAAAGACACGTCAGTGTATAAGAGTTAGCAATCGACGCCGCGGACTGCAGTCGGTTGTTAAGCCAGTTGTTAAGGCCTCAAGTCGATTGTTAAGACCTTAGCAATCGACTCCGGGGACTAACTCTGAATAACCTACATCTGGTCAAGTTTTCCTGTACCTCCCTTGTACAATTCAGAGGAATTTTTTTTAACAGCTATTTTGTTCATGCAAGTTTTTTAGTACTTTAATTCTAGAAAAAAAAATTTTTTTCAAAATAGGATGGAATCTCACCATGTCTTTTTTTCTCTTTTTTTTTATTTATTAAATGGTTTGTCTCAATACAGGGATTGATAGCTATGTTAAAGATCTTGCAAAAAAAGGTCACTTTGCAATATGCGTCCATTAACAGTGTCCTACCTATTCCTGTTTCTGACAGCACCATCACCCTTGAGCCACTCTTGACAATTGTGAAGAACAAATGTCTGTTAGAAAAACATTTTTTATAATAGGACCTGTAGTATAGCTGCATGTCCCAGCAAAATGGCCCCAAAAAAGTCAAACATGACCCATGAGCCACTTTGGACAATTTGTGAAGAACAAATGTCTGTTAGAAACAACATTTTTTAGAAAGGCCCTTTTTAGTATTGCTGCTTTTTCAAAGCGAATGCCCCAAAAAAAAATATAAAAATGACTTCTCAGCCACTGTTTAAAAATTGTGAGGGAGAAATGCCCTTAAAAGCCACATTTCTTGTTCCAAAGGACCATAAATATTGCTATATCTCACAGCAACATGACCCCAAAATTTATAAATATGATTCTCAGCCATTGTTAAAAATTGTGAGGGAAAAAGGGCACCAAAAAGCCACATTTCTGTTCCAAAGGACCTTTAATTATTGCTGTATCTCACAGCAACATGACCCAAAAAATTTAAATATGACTTCTCAGCCACTGTTAAAAATTGTGAGGGAGAAATGCCACTTTAAAAGCCACATTTCTGTTCCAAAGGACTTAAATATTGCTTATCTCACAGCAACATGGCCCCCAAAAAAAATTATAAATATGACTTCTCAGCCACTTGTTAAAAATTGTGAGGAAACCCATGACCCCAAAACCATTGACAATGCAAAAAAATTCTAAAGATGAAGTGAGTAAATGGAATAGGGTTTTGTCATAAAACCCTTTGGGTTTGTCTTTTACAGTCTCCTCACAGCAAAACCAGCAAAATGAACTTTTGGGGAAAACTGAGAATAAAAATTGCGTAAGAAATTATCATTTTAAAAATAATTTTTTTCAAGAGGACCATTTCTGTTTGGAGAGGAATGTGAAGTAAACCAGCAACTAATCAGTGCCCTGGGCAATTGGGGCCACACATCATCAGAGATCCATGCCTGATTCATTTTGATGAAAGTAAACGATCCACATTATCTGTGGAAAAGCCGGATGCGTTTGTCTGTAATGACTCCTCCGGCTGTGCTGAAGGTCTGCTCAATATGACGCTGGCTGCTGGGCAGGAACAACACCTCTATGGCGTGGCGAGCCAGCTCGGGCATTCGTCCATTTTGGATACCCAGAAGTCTCTTGGGTCCGGAACACATACAAAAACATGAGTGTTGAGACTCAGATAGTCGTGCACCATGATCTAAAGCTGGTCTCTGGGTGTTGTATGTGTTCCCTGCATTGCATGCGTTGGTGAGTTGGTAAATAAAGATTGCCAGAGGTCACCCATTAGGCTTCTGCCACCTTTCTTGCTGATGCTGCTGCTGCCGCTACGGCTACTTGGCACTCTACTGCTGTCTTTGTCGCTGGCGTTGTTCCCCCGTGACATTTGAAGACGTGAAGCAGACGCAAACAGAGTCTCCAGTTGATCAATCAGCAAGGTCTCATTTCCTGCATTTTACTCTCTATTTGGGTGGGTGGAAGGAAAGTGTTGAGTTTGTTTTGTACCGGGGATCCAGGGAGGGTGGCACCCAGTAACTGTTGTTCATTTTGAGGCCTTAATGCGGGATCATGTTGGAGGAAATGGGGGCATCCAAGCACTCATGTGAGAGATGGAGCCTTGATTCCCAAAGCTTGGGTCGAGGGGCACTAGCAAACTGATCTTCCTCATCTTCTCCTCCGCCTCAAAATTGCACCAACCCTCTTTCCAAGGCAGGGACGTCGGTAACATCGGGTTTGTCTAGGAATACCTCCTCCTCCTCCTCCGCTGACTCCGGCACAGCTTTACACAGCCCTGACTTGCCTGAGATGATGTTACCCTGAGAGATGAGGGCGCCACCTTGCACTAGCTTGGAACCTGAACCATGCCTAATGAAGACCGATGAAATTGTGAAACTGAAAGGGCCTTGTGGATTTGACGGAGAGAAAGGCTCCGTGTCTGCAAACTGTGTCCGTCTCTCCCCGTCGCTGGCGGGACCTGTTGTTTCAGAGTGTCCAACGATGGCTCCAGAACTTAGATCACCACAATGCTCATGCTGACAAGGGCATTGTCCGCACTGACCATTTTGGTGGCTTCTTCAAAACTGGCAAGGATGGTGCAGAGCTCTTTCACCTGCCCCCCACTCTCGGTGGCTCAACACCCCGAGGTCCCCACCGCTGCTTGTCAAACCATGTGTTACTTCGTACTTTGTAATGGCATTGCGCTGCTGCCACAATCGCTGGAGCATGTGGAGGGTGGAATTCCAGCGTGTTGCCAAGTCAAAAAATGAGACGGTTGACGGGGAGGCCCAGCTGACGCTGCAACGCGCCAGGCGGGACGAAGCCCAGGGTGCGAACGGCGTAAGTGCGAACTCAGACCTCGAGCCTTCTTCAGCAGGCATTCCAGACACGGGTAGCTCTTTAGAAATTTCTGGACGACCAGGTTCATGAAATATGCTAGGCAAGGGATGTGCTCCAGCCTACCGATCTTAAGGGCGGCCAGCAGATTTTGCCCGTTTTCGCATTTCCACCTTGCCTGGCACAAGGTTCTTGTCACCCAGCCAGCGCTCGGTCTCGTTGCGGAGAGCCGTCCACAGCTTTCCCGACTGTGTGGGGACGGTCCTCCAACCAGATTAATTTCAAACGGCTTGGTTTCTCTTGGCACGTGATGCCACCAGAGGCCTTGGGGGGAAGAGCCCTGCACCATCCCTGCGGTTTTGAAGAGCGTGCGCCGAGCCTGGAGAGCCACCGTCACCCCCAGAGACATCCACCCAGCTTTTCCCCCGTGAGCTGTCACAGAGATATAGCGGCCTTGGCCGTGCTTACTAGTCCATGTGTCGGTGGTCAGATGGACTTTTCCGGCCACAGATACTCGGGCGACGGTGGAGGCTGAAGCGGAGGCTGATCCCTGATCATGACTCTGAGAGACATGGACAGCTGAGGAACGCTTGGTGGTGGCGGAGGAGGAGGAGGCGGGGGACAGAGGGTGTGACAGTGGGGTTGGAGGCCCGACGTCGGTCTGGCCTTTTTTGGCCAAGTGTTCCCTTTTATTTCAACTCATGCATTTCGCTGCATGTGATAGACATGTTGGTGGTGGTTAACCACTTAGGTTCCTGCCTCTACTTATGCGTTTACGGCAAAAGGCGGCATATGACATCGCTGGGTGAATCAGAGGCTTTCTCAAAGAAGGCCAGGCTTGAGAGGTCCTGGACCTTTTTGACGGCGAAAAGCGAGGAGCGGGTTTGCGCTGACCGTGGCTAGCGGAATCATATCAGCGGACTTCTGCGACCGCCCTCTCCAATTTTGTGGCGGGACCCTATGGGGCACTACCCCCCTCGTCTTCCTCCTCGTCCACTGATGAAGCGCTCGCAAGCAAATTCTGCGGAAAAGACCACGATGGATCCGCAATGTCGTCCATCATCATCATCAAACAAGGTGACTGGTCGTCCTGACTTTCTGCATCCAGAAGCTGCGGGCTACAAGCAAGAGGGCCTGCCAGCCGTTGCCGACCGCCCGGGATTTTTGCCGATCGACCGGCTTCCTTCTCCTCCTCTGATGACATCACTAACTGGGCGTCAGAGCAGACTAAATAATCCTCTTGATCTTTTAACATGCTGCTGACCCCAACCGCATTTTGTCATCAAAGAGGTCTTCAGACAATGGATTATCCACAGTGGTGGGTACACGAGTTGACATTTGGGCTGCTTCATGTTGGACGGATGCTGATGACGACTTTGTGGCCGTGACTGGGAGGGGCGAGGAGGTAGGGATGCTGGATGCAGGTTGCATTAACCACTGAAGGACAGATTGGCGGGCACTGTTCGTTAATGAAAATTCACAGGGCCCTGAACCAGCAATGACAGGCCTGAGGTCCTGCAACTGACGATTCGCTGGCATGCGTGTTGTCGCCAGCACGGGAAGGAGCACCTTCTCTCGTACCTCTACCTCCATGTGCTACCCCCCTCTTTGCTCGTTACCCCCTGCATTTCGCTCCATGTTCAGAATATCAAAATTTGAGAAGGTATGGAATAGTTTTGGAAAGTCTCTTATTAAAAGACGGCAAATCACAGCTATTCTCAAATCCCTCTAATCAAAACAAAATTGCTGGATTCAAATTTAACTGCATGGTGTCTCTGTCAACAAATCTGGACTGGGCAAAAGGTGCAAAAAACACGTATCTGTTATGTTTTGTATAATACTCGGTATTTTTTGCACCTTTCAATTCACCTGTGGTGACTATAAAATGCTGTTTTTTAGATTTACGTGCAAGCTGCGTCAATGAAAAAAAGCTGTAGTGCGCCAAAGTCAAAAAACACGTATCTGAATGTTTTCGATATAATACACGTATTTTTTTGCACCTTTCAATTCACCTGTGGTGACTATAAAATTGCTGTTTTAAGATTTACGTGCAAGCTGCGTCAATGAACAAAGCTGTAGTGCGCCAAAGTCAAAAAAACAAGTATCTGTTTTGGTTTCGTATAATACACGGTAATTTTTTGCACCTTTCAATTCACCCGTGGTGACTATAAAATTGCTGTTTTAAGATTTACGTCGTCAATGAACAAAGCTGTAGTGCGCCAAAGTCAAAAAACACGTATCTGAAATGTATTCGGATAATAATGTATTTTTTGCACCTTTCAATTCACCTGTGGTGACTAGTGTTTAGCGATTTTTATCGACAAAGTTGAAATCGGCAAGGTTTTTATGGTGATTGAAATTTCCAGATCATGCGATAATTAAGGTTAAAATCTGTGCATCATCTATTAAGATCGCGCCTTTTTCGGCGCTTCCTGTAATTTTGGCGGCCAGCAAATGATTACAGAATAGAGCAGGGTGAGATGTGTGGGATGTGTATGGTTGCGATGGGCTGGAATAATCACATGACCTCGTTTTAAATAGAACAGTGTTTCCTGTTTTAGCCTCAGTGTCTCTCAGCGTCTCATAGGGATAGGACCCGGGGCTCTGCCTGTGGCCAAAAAGCTCAGCGAATTAGTTATTTCTGCCAGGAAAC
>JAODAL010074442.1:0-14368 GCA_025379985.1 Phyllomedusa bahiana
GGATTATCCGAAATTCAATCATACCAAAAAGGAAAAACTATAGGAACCATATTGGTCCGATTCTGATCTAAAACAAAAGCTCTAGAACAAATTTTGACACACAAAGGAAAGGGCACGTATCCCTGTCGTCGTGCCAAAACTGTCAGTGTATCAATCAAGGGGGAGTGGATTACCCACCCCACTCAGGGTAACTAATACCCATAAAGGGATTCTTCCACTTGTAAGACCCAACCAACTGTAATCTATTTATTGAAATGCCCATGGGGCATGTGCTACTGGGAAAACTGCTAGGAGGTACGTATCAGGATAAAATGAACATAAACCCCAGATACGACTCATTTAAATCTAAGAAATCGGTAGAGGAGAAAAATGTGAACAAATAGAGAATCAATTTTAGAGAAAAAGAAAAAGCCATACTCAGAAGCTACTGTGCTAGGCATTTTTATAAGAAGGGGACACAATGTGTCTGAGCTCTCGGGGGTGTGTGCTAGAGATGGGCGAATTTCTCAAAAATTCGATTCGGTTCACGTGATTCGCCGAATTTTCCGACAACATTCGTTTCGGACCGCATTACTTCGGCACGAATCGCGTGTAAAAAAGCGCTATTTTCCAGCTGCACAGAGCCGCAGGGTGCTGTAGAACGTTGTGCCATGCTTAAATATGCAGAGGGAGCTTGTTTGGTCTTCCTACAATTTTGTGTTTTAGTATACAACCACAACTTGACTGCCACGCCCGCTCTTAGAATGCGCTTCACTATAAAATTCCCTGGGCACTTATTGGTGCTAAACTGACCAATTATCTGAAGCAGGAAAGTAGACTGATAAAGTCATGGCAGCAAATGCTAGAAAAAAACTAAAAAAAAAACCAAAACTGGAGAAGAAGCTCAGGTGCAACATTAGTGGACAGAGTGGTGGAGTGACGGCGGGCCGCCACAGCAGCATGAGGCAACAGTAGAACAATGACATTCTGGGAATGCAAAACAGTAACCAGCCGCAGAGTGGCACAATGACACAGGTGAGGTCACGGTGGCAGCAGCATGAGGTCAGGCAGGTGGCAACAATGACAAATTCTGGAGCTGGCAAAAAGGAGTAGGCCAAAGTGGTACATTGACACAGTGGAGGGCACGCAGGAGCAACAGCAGCCGCAAAGTCAGACAGTGGCACAATGACACAGTTGTGGAGGCACGGCAAGCAGCCACATAGCAGCATGAGGTCAGACAGTGGCACAATGACAAAGGCGGAGGGGGCCAAAAACAGGAGTAGCCAAGTGTGGAGGGCAACGCAGCAGCCACGGCAGCAGCATGAGGTCAGACAGTGGCACAATGACACATGTGGAGCACAGACAGAGTCACAGCAGCAGCATGAGGTCAGAGAGGGCACAATGACATTCTCTGCAGGTTGCAAAATGATCAGGCCACAGAGCGGAGCACAATGACTGAGAAGCGGAGGTCACGGCGGCAGCAAAGCATGAGGTCAGGCAGTGGCCAATGACAGAGAGTGGAGGGATGAAGGAGCAACAGCATGAGGTCAAGAGTGGCACAATGACTTGGAGGTGGCAATACTGTACCAGGCCGCAGAGTGGCAAAATGACACAGTGTGGATGTCAGGGCAACAGCAACAGCAGCAGCAGCATGAGCACATAGAGTGGCACAATGACAGAGTGTTGAGGTGGGTGGCATACCAGTCCCTGGTAAAGACGGTGGTAGGCAGATGGAAAACTATCAGCAGATGTGTGGCAATCAGCGGGTGGCGGCATCAGTAAAGTGGCGAGCAGGTAGTTGAACCCAGAACGACAGCCTAAAGGCAGTGGTGTGGGGAAATCCTGCCGATCCATGCTGAATTCATCTTGACAAGGTCAGTCGATCAACATTTCCCGTGACAAGCGGTTCGCCTTGGGGTAACGTGGCCCCCGCGCACTGAAACACCCTCTCTGATCCACACTACTGCCGGGCAGGACAGCTTCTCCACTGCAAACTCGCAAGTGCGGTCCACACATCCAGTTTTGCTGCCCAGTAGGCCAGCGGATCTTCTAACTGGGGAGGCAGGCTGTCCAAGTAGGCCACAACCTGTTGGTCAGGGAAGCTCCATGTCCTGCTGCTGCTGCGCTGGTGACTCCCTCCTCACTAGGCGGGTGAAAGGAAGCTGCGCATTAGTGACTCCTGAGTTAGGTGACTGCTGATGGAGCTGGTACTGCTCCCCACCCCCCCACCATCCCCCAGCAGCCCGGCAGTAGTACGTGTGCGCTAGGAACCCCACCGGTCAGACCGGTCAGAGGAGGGACGATGCCGCACATAGGCAGCGGCCAACTGATACGGAGGATTCCCTATAGGATTTGAAGTGTGTCCTTCCCTCCAATAGCTGGGAAAAAGGCTCCCTTCAGTTGGACCGGTAGCGAGGGTCCAAGAGGGTGGAGAGCCAGGAAAGTCATCCCGCTGCCGGATGATGACTATTGGCTGTCACTCACTAGCCAGGCAAATAAGCATGCTGTGGGACACTCTTGCACAATGCCTCCGAGGGGCTCCCTGCCTCCATTCCACTGGATACTCCACGGTGCTTGGGAGTCCCACTGCCTCGTCTCCACATCTCCAGCCACCTCCTCCGAGCTGCTCCTGCTCCTCCTCTCTTGTCACCTGGGGTAGAAAATCCACACATGTTCCAACCAGACAATGCTTCTGCTCCAATGTCCTCCCTCTCCTTCCTCCTCCATTTCAGGTCCCACCGGACTCATGTGGCCACGAGATGTAAGTCGCCCATCTCCAGTCCCCTGCTCACACCGATTGTTCAGCATCTGTTCCAGGACAATGAGCAGTGGAATTAACGTTTATCCCATCCCGTTGTCCGGCGACTGAACAAATAACGTGCCTCCTCGAATGGCCTCAACAAACGGCAGGTGTCACGCAGAGCTGCCAATGGCTGACATCAAAGTTACACAGGGGGAGTACTTCTGTTCTGCCTGGATCATCAAAAAATCGTAATAGCCTTTCTCTGTCCCTACTGTCGGTCCAACATGTGCAGGCTGGAATTCCAGCGGGTGGAAACATCGCATATCAAGTGTGTTTTGGGAGGCCGTTCTGTCTGCCGCTGCAACTCGAGGAGGGTGTTCCTGGCGTTTGTACGAATGGACAAAGTGCATGCACAGTTTCCTGGCCATTTTCAGAATGTTCTGAAGATCGGTGGACAGACTTCAGGAACCTTTTTAACAACCAATTGAACACGTGCGCCATGCAGGGCGCATGGACGAACCCCTCCTCGGTGCAGACGCGGACACCATGTTCCTCCCATTGTCCGTCACCATGGTCCGATTGTGCAGTTGGCGCGGAAAAAGCCACACATGATTTTCGTGCTGCATGAAACGCGGAGCAGTTTCCTCCCGTGTGACTTTGTCGTTCGCCGAGCAAGCTAGGGTGTAAAACTGCGTGACACCGCTGGTCCCTACACAAGTGGTATATGGAGCAGATACTTGTGGAGGCTGAGGATGGTGGTGGTGGGGGAGGAGGAGAGGCGGACATTTGGCGCAGGGAGCTCAGTTTGACAACGTGGGAGGAGAAAGCGGCGTCCTCCTTCCAAGTTGTTGGTGTGCCTGGGAAGGAAGCACATTCACCCAGTGGGCCGTAAAGGAACATGTACTGGCCCTGACCGTAGTTATCAGCTCCAGACGTCCGCGCTGGCCGTGTACCTTGAACAAACCATAAGCGCAAGGACTGTCCCACTTTCTGGTTCTACATATGTATGAAGTGCTGGTACTAGCCCTTTTGGAAAAGAAATTACGGCGTGGAACTCTCCAATCTCGGGCTCGGCAAAAAAAACAAGCCATGAGTTCCTCTGAATGGTGCAGAGTCCACCATTTGAAAGGGAGGGACGCCAGTACCAAACACTGGACCGAGCACGTCAGCTGCTCACCTTAGGAGGTTGGAACGCATACTGTTGTCTCTTTACAATCGCCTCTCTGAACGACTGCTGCGCCATGAGTAAGCGAGGAGCAGGAGCATCTGGACCGGGAAGAGGATGTCAAAGAGAAAACAGCTGCCTTCCTTTCCGCAGAGTGGTGAGCCTTGACTGGCTGAAATGGCATCGCGTGCCACTGGGCCGCTGCTTCTGCTGCCGCGGCACGGATGGGACCACCCATCTGGAGCCACGTTCCCCAGGCCACCGATGGTGACAGCTGCAGTGTTGACGCAGGGCCGTTGTGCCAACGTTAGCTCCTGGCCACGCTTCACTTTCTGCCACAGATCTACAAAACCCATATTCGGCCCTCCCGTGGTCTTAGCAAAGATCTGCCACACCGCGCGAGCTAGCTGATTTTACCGCTCAACGCCTCCGCACCCTGAGTGACTACTGCCGCCGCTGCCGTCGCGGCCCCTTGCCCTAACTGTCTTGGACCTCGAAGCGGGTTTCTACCCGTGGCCGCTTGCTCCCGACCCACACTGCTGCTAAAACCCTGCTGACTCCCGTCTCGGCCACACAACCCACTTGCTGGCTGCGGCCGCTGCATACGCGCAAGCTATGAACGCCCTCTTCTCCTGACGATATGAAGCCCTTGCTTCACCCGCTCCCCAAGTGCGGGTCGGCTACATCATCACTATTTGTGTTTCATCGTCACTACTGTCCTCAATCAACACCGTCTTGGTAGCCAGGCTGACCTCTCACCACATACCTCCCATGCCCCGCTCCCACATCTAGACTTGCCGCCTACTGCAAAGAACTGGGGATATTGGCCCCATTTCTTTCGCTGCCAAGTCAGCTGCTACTGCCTCCCTCAAATTGTTCATCCTCGCTATTATTGTGGCCGCGGACACCCAGACCACATAGTAGATCCCTGGCTGAGGAACTGGATGGGACAGAGCGGCCTGAGGACAGAGAGGGCCGCTGACCCGCTCTCCGGCCATGGCCACTAGTGTTGTTCTGAGGTTCCCCCACCGACTCTTGCTGGGTTGTCAGATGTCATCTGGGAGGAAGAGGATGACCTAGTCAACCATAAGAACCCTTGGTTGCTGTAACAAAACACGCCGCTAGATGAACGGCAGTTTGTGTGGCCCTCACCGAGGACCCCGGCCGACGTCCCCATGCGTGCTGCGACCTGGGCCCGTTTTGCAGTAATGTTTTGTGCCACTGCCACTCGCAGTTGCAGAGCCTGCCACCTCTCTGTCTGACATACTGTTTGTTCTAAAAATGTACAGACACTGTTTGATGAAGCTATCTGTATATGATAAATATACACCCTGTGTTTTGACCTCCAAATGAAACCATAACAAGCTTGGATAAACCCTTGGAATATAAATGCGCTCCACAAATGGCCAGGAAAAATTTACTTGTAAAGTGTCCCTTTACAAGCACGTGTGTTTTTTTACTAAATGTAAAGAGCACAAAACAGGCTTAATTAACCTCGCTTGTGAATTATGCTAAAGAAAAATGTATATATTTTCGTGTTGAAAAAGGACGGTTTATTTTGTCAGCACAGCAGCAAACAACGCTTACGTAACCCCTGGATGTAAATTGCGCAATAGCATTGAGCCAACCACAAACTAGTAGCTTTGTAGCGTGTTACAATGGTGTATTTTCTACGCACACAACATGAGAAAAAATGTAAATTAACCTTTTGGCCTGTGAATTCGGCTACCAAAAAAATATAGATATATTTGGCGTGAAAAAAGACCGTTTATTTTTGTCAGCACAATCGCAGCATAAAACATCGCTTAATTAACCCCTGGATGTAAATTGCGCAATAAATTGGAGCCACCACAAACTAGTACTTTGTAGCGTGTTACATGGCTATTTTCCTCTACGCCACACAACTTGAGATTAAATTGTAATTAACCTTGCTTGGAATTAGGCTACCAAAAAAAAAAATATATAATTGGCGTTGAAAAAAAGACGTTTATTATTTTTTGTCAGCACAGGCAGCAAAACAACGCTTAATTAACCCCCTGGATGTAAATTGCGCAATAGAATTGGACCACCACAAACTATAGCTTTGTAGCGTGTTACAATGGCGATTTTCTACGCCATCACAACAAGAGAGAAAAATGTAATTAACCGTGCTTGTGAATTAGGCTACCAAAAAAATATATATATATTGGGCGTTGAAAAAGACGGTTTTTTTTGTCAGCACAAGCAGCAAAACAACGCTTAAATTAACCCCGGATTGTAAAGTGCGCAATTAGAATTGAGGCCACGAAAACTAGTAGCTTTGTAGCGTGTTACCATGGGCGTAAATTTTCTACGCCACACAACAAGAGATAAAATTGTAATTAACCTTTGCTTGATGAATTAAGGCTAACCAAAAAAAAAATATATAAATTTGGCGTTGAAAAAGATGGTTTATTTTTGTCCAGCACAGCTCATAACAACGCTTAATTTAACCCCCTGGATGTAAAGTGCGCAATAGAATTGAGCCACACAAACTAGTAGCGTTTGTATCGTGTTACAATGGCGTATTTTCTACGCCACACAACAAGAGATAAAATTGTAATTAACCTTTGCTTGTGAATTAGGCTACCAAAAAAAAAAATATATATTAGGCGATGAAAAAGACGGTTTATTTTTGTCAGCACACCAGCAAAACAACTCTTAATTAACACCTGGATGTAAATTTCGCAATAGAATTGAGCACCACAAACTAGTAGGCTTTTGAGTAGCCGATTACAATGGCGTAATTTCTACGCCACACAACCAAGAGATAAAATTGTTAATTAAACCGTTTGCTGTGTGAATTAGGCTACCAAAAAAAATATCTATATTTGCGTTGAAAAAGGCACGGTTTATTTTGTCAGCCACACCAGCAAAACAACGCTTATTAACCCTGAATTGTAAATTGCGCAATAGAATTGAGCAGCCAAAAATGAAGTGGTATTTGTTATTGTAAAAACGCTGTATCTTTTAAATGAATTAGCAACAGGAACTCGGCTTAGATCGCCACTTGATATTTGGAATGTATATGCAGCTGCATGGACCACACTGATTTAAGATACAATACCCCAAAAAATCAGAAATAGAACATTCAGAGAACAGTCTCTGAGACTAGCTGAGACACCCCACAATAATCGCTGTGTAAAAATCATTTCTTCAGAAAGCGCTATCACCCGCAGCAGCACCTTCCCTGTCATTACAGTGAGAGGAGTGTGAGCTCCCAGCGGCGCGCTCGGTCTTATATATTGCGGTGACGTCAAAGAATCCCGCCGTTCTCTGATTGGCTCTCATCTCTGCACATGTCACGCAGCTATGCCCTTCTTCCTCCCAGAGTGCACTGCCCGCGATGTAACGCCATGTTCTCAGCAGCCATTTTATCAATGAAAAGCACACATCGTTCCCAGCCGAATCACCCCAAAAGTTCGATTTCCGTTACGACCGAAGTTTTTCCTGAAATTCTAAACGAATTCCACCTTCGTTAGAATCGATTCGCCCATCTCTACATATGGGTTGTCACGTTACTTTGAAAGTTGTACAGGGGGAGGAGTCTGATACGTTGTAGTGAGTTCCAGAGAATGGAATGAACAGGAGAATTTCTTGGAGACAGTTATGTGAAGGAGGTATCGTAAAGTTTAAAAGGGATGTTAACTCAGGACCAATCAATGCTCATTCATCTGCCAGGGTTTCGAGTAAAAATAGAAGAAGAAGACTCATCCCTTACCTGCCAGAAGCTCCGTTCCAACTCCCAGCTGTTGGTCCGTTCATCCAAGTCTGAAGCAGTGAATGTTCATAGTTCATGTGAGCAGCTCCAGCCACTCACAGCCAAAACTTACAAGCACGGTGACCCATCTAGGCCTGAAAGTGACTGTTAGCTGTCACATGATTATGAATGTTTTACTGCTTCAGCAGATTTAACATACTGCAGCCGTGATGAACTGATTGTCCATGGGTAATTATAAATCTTCTCTGTATTTTTTCCTCATACCCTATGTGACGAAACAAGCATTGATCATTCCCTGGAACACCCTTTTAAGGCAGAGAGAGTATGGAGGAGGCATGGTTATGGAGAGCCATGATTTAATATCATGATTAGTAACATGAACTAATTTGCTGAGCGAATAAGTAGCCAGTGACGGGATTGTCAGAGAGAAGAGAGGTGGATCAGTTGAGGAATCGGATTGAAGTGGAGCAAGAGTGTTAGAACAAGGTCACGGGAAAAAGCTTAGACAAACATTTTGCAGATTAAAATCAAGAAACAACAAAGATTCAGGAGCTTTTTTCAGCTAGAGGCATAGGAGGTGGTTGGGGTTTGGATGTGCATTGAAATACAAGATATCCAAATCAGCAGATTAGTGGTATTGGTAAGACCCATGTAGCCAGTTAACCTGATAGCTAGATCCGGATGTGAAGGTTGAGTGGATCCTGTCTGTTTAACCCATAAGGTGCCACATCAAATCGCGACTGCAGACGAGTGAATTAGGGAATAGTGCCTGTGTCTTTTTCCTGTTCGCACTCCCATCCCCACCCACTGCAATGAATTGTGGATTGCCGAGCGACTCACTATACACCGGAGGTCTATTAAATCCTTGCAGCTGCCATGTTTATGACTCCTATGACAACCAGCCATAGGCATTTATATAATAATAAAAAACAATTAAAATATCAAACGTTCAAAACACCCCCTTTTTCTATTTAACAAATAAAGAATAGAAGAGTTAAACATATTGGTCCAATCTAGTTAAAATATACTACCATAATTTATCCCATACAGTGAACATCATAAAATAATTTAAAAATAAAATCCCAATGCCAAAATTGTGTTTTTGGTTATTTTGTTTTTCCAAAACATTAGAATAAAAATTAATCAAAAGTATTGCATGTATTCAATAAAAGCTACACTTCAGTCCGGACAAAAATGGCTCTGCAACACAAATTTAAAATATAGAAACAGTTTTATTTTTATTAAAGTACTAAAATGTAATGAGAACTCTACAGATTTGGTTAGTGCAGCCTATTTTGCTAAAATGTTGCCAAAGTGTTGATCCAGAGGAAGGCGAAAAACCCCAATGAGGTAGAAGCCATTGTCCTCATTTTAGGGAAAAAAATTCTTCCCGGTTCCAATCTGACCAAAATCGCTGGATCAATGACCCTTCTCCAGAATAACTTGTTATATTATTACACTCCAGAAATGCACCCAAACCCTTTTTGAACTCTGTTATTGAATTCACCATGACAAATTTCCTCTGGCATAGAGTTTTCACAGTCTCACAGCTCAACAGTAAAAAGCATCCCTTACTTAATGTTTTAAGTATAAACTTTCTTTCCTCAAGACAAAGAGGATGCCCCCCTTGTCTAGATACAGTCCTGGGTATAAAAAAAATCTTTAGAGAGATCTCTATATATGACCTTTTGATTGTACTTAAAGATATTTATATGTCCCCCCCCGAAGCCATCTTTTCTCTAAAACTAAATAAAACCTAATCTAGCTAAACTTTGTTCTGGGTATTGCAGTCCACCCAGTCCTTTTATTATTTTTGTTGTCCGCCTTTGTACTTGTTCAAGCTCACACACGTAAATTGTCTTTTCCTGTGCACTGGTGACCCAAAACTGTACACCAATATTCCATGTGTGGTCCCTAACAGTTGAGCTTATTAAAAGGGAGAATAATTGCTCTCATCATGTGCATTCTATGCCTCCGTTTTAATACCACTCCATAATTTCTATTAGGCCTATTGCATGCAGCTGGGCTGACACTGTGTGCAGCTATAGTTAAGTTTACTTGATCCACCAGGATTTCCCAATTCCTTCTGCCATTGTCCACTTTTTACCCAGGCGTTTTTTTTCCATTTAACATGTAGCTCTTGTAATGGGATGTTTCCCTACCCCTTGGGTGCATAACCTTTGCGCATTAATGTCAGTGTTTAAAAAACCTCCATCTGCCATTTCTCTGCCAGGTCACCAACTATCCAGATCCCTTTGTAATAACACATTATCTTCTATTGTGTTGATTATTTTTTTCAGACTTAGTATATCTGCAAAGATCAATATTCTACTGTGCAATCCATGTTAATGAAATTGTTAAAGAGGATAGGGCCCATTACTGGACACCTTTTGGTTTACCCCACTGAGTAAAGGGATCCAGTCTGCGTATGCACCGCTAATTACACCCTTTGTTTTCTATCTCTGAGCCAGTTGCTTACCCCATTGCACACATTTTCCCCCAGTCCAAGCATTCTCATTTTTACTTACCAACCTTTTATGTGGCAAATATAAAATGCTTTTGGAAAAAATCTAATTTTTATGACATCCAGTGCCTAACCCCCCATCCAGTCTAGAACTAACTTCCTCATTAGAAGCTGTTTGAGATTAGTTTGAACAGGGCCGATCCTTCATAAACCCATGCTGGAATTGTGTTATACATTTATTTTTCAGTGAGAAAATTTCCAGTATAGCATCTCTAAGAAAACCCTTTTCAAAACATTTTACCCAAAACAGAGGTTAAGCTTACCGGCCTATAGTTTCCAGGATCACTTTTGACCCCTTTTTGAATTTTTGGCACCACATTTGCTGTGCGCCAGTCCTTTGGGAAAATAACCCGTTATTAGACAGTCCTTAAATATTAAGAATAGGGGCCTATCTATGACATCACTTAAAATCCCCTTGGACACGCGGGTTTATTACCATCAGGACCTGGGTATTTGTCTATTTTTTAATCTTTTTAAGACGGATCTGCACTTCTTCCTTTTAGAAGAAACTTTTAAGTTGGAGTTTACCTCAACCCTCTGTTCATCAAACAGGAAGGGGCATTCCTCTCCTTGGTTTAAATACAGTGGAGAAAAAATTGTTTTTGTGGTTTTTCTTTTTTCTCGTCACCCTTACAGTCTCTCTTCAAAAACTTTTCAAGGGGCTGACATTTTCTGTTTTCATCTTTTTACTATTTATATAGTTAAAAAATATTTTGGGGTTAGTTTTACTTTCTATGGCAATATGTCTTTCTGTCTCCAGCTTTGCTGCCTTTTTAATTTTTTTTTACATGTTTTCTTTTTTCTTTATTTTTCTCCTCCTGTTTTAGTAGATTAAACGCTTTTCTTTTTGTTTTTTTGCCTCTTTTACATCCCTGTTGATCCACATTGGGTTATTTCTGTTTCTAATTATTTTATTTACCGTAATGTATGTACCTCTCACAGTGGGCGCCTAGGATATTTTTAAAAATATCCCATTTATTATTTGTTCTGCCATTTTTAAACACCTTGTCCCAGTCAATACGATTTAGGGCCTCCCTAAGCAGAATAAAATTAGCCTTCCTAAAATTCAGTGTTTTTGTGGCTCCCTGACAAAAAACTCTCTTGAAGGATAAGTGGAAATGTATCATATTATGATCACTATTTCCTAGATGCCCCTCAACCTGAACCTTTGTTACTCTGTCAGGTCTATTAGTGAATATTAAGTCTAGAATGGCTTTTCTTCTAGTCAGTTCCTGCACCATTTGGCAAAGGTAATTATCATTAGTTATTGACAAAAAACCTTTATGATAGCTACAGGTTTCAGTTTTCCCAATTGATGTCTGGATAGTTAAAAGTTGCCCATAATAACAACCTCATTCTGATTAGCAGCCTCATCTATTTGTCTGAGGAGTCTATTTGATCTTCCATGGGTTCTGTTATATGTGGGGGCCTATAGCAGACCCCCTATTTGTATTATATTGTTATTGTTACCCCCATGTATATTTACCCATAATGATTCTACATGTTCATTACCTTCCCGCAGTGTTAGCTTCAGACAGGATTTTAAATAGAGACAGACACCTCCCCCCCTTCCGGTCTGTACGATCTCTTCTAAATAAACTGTAACCCTGTAAGTTAACCGCCCAGTCGTAGCTCTCATCCAGCCATGTCTCAGTTATCCCCACTATGTAATATTTTTCTTCAGCAATTACTAATTCTAGTTCATTTATTTATGCATAGTTTTCACACAGTAACACACTATGCACCTGTCTGTAAAAAGTGATATATAGTTAATTTACCAACTACAGCAGAAGCATAAAGTTGGTAGGGATGAAGGTTTAGGGTGAGTTCGCACAGCTTATTGCAGGCATATAGAGGTGTGTTCTGTGTGCACCGCTATATGCCTGCTGCTTTAGAAGTACGTGCTAAGCAGCGCATACTTATAAAGTGCTCTGTGCTGGTCCCCATTCACTTTCGTTTTCTCCTGGTCCTCAGTAAGTGTTGGGGAATACACTGTAAAATCATAGCACTCCAATGAGGGCTATGATTTTACTGTAATTGTCAGCCATACTTTGGGCATATTGCAGCGCAATTACACCCTGAAGTACGGCATGTGAACATACCCTTACCTCTTCATATGAAAAGGGAAGGGCATGTCCCATTGATAACAGACATAAGGGGATATATACAGGAGTATGTAACAGAAAATAGTATTACACATTATAGCCAGCAGAGTTTTACAGAACAGAAGTTGTAGTGCTGCTGAAGCAGGGGACAGAGACTGTTTTGAATTGGGTCTTACGGCATCAGAACTGTGCCTCTCATCAAGAACTGCCAAGATTTGCACACCTTTTCATGTGTTATTTTATCCCTCAAGCTTGCATTGCTTTTTTTGGGTTAAAAACCTCCTTCAGTTGCAAACATTGGGGCACATTGCGGCAGTTGTGCCAGAACTGTTATGGCAGTTTTACAGGTAGCAGGGGTAAGCACCACCCTATAGAGCAGCTATGATGATATTGTAATATATTGTACTATATTGTAATAGGCAATTTAAAATATACAATTTAAAACATATTTATGAAAACGTATGTATTTTTTATTGTTTGTATAATTTGTATATTCTTGGATATTACAGTATTTGTAATTGTATTGTAATGTTTTTAAACATATTTATGTTTTTATACCTGGTAACTCTGTTTTTTGTATTGTCTAAATCTGTCATGTTATAACAGTTGTGTAAGGGTTAATTGTTCAATTAAGCCTTTGTCTCAATTTTGAACTGTTTAAAAGCCCTGTTATCTTCCTGTTTATGTGCCTGAGGAAGCAGGGTAGAGTCCCTGCGAAACGCGTAGCTTTCCTGTTTTATATTTACTTTAATAAACCAGCTTGATGCTTAAGTTGGCTTTTCTTTGAATTGTTTTTGCCCCTGAAAGCGCCACGGGACCTCCTAATTTCACTCATGCTACGAGTGTCCTTCTTTCCTACTACTGCTGCCGGAGTCTGCTGGGCTGCGAGATCGGAGGTTTCCTGAGCTGCTCGGAGAGGGCGAGGTGCAGCGGATCAGCTGTGGGCTTTTAAATTTGAGCTTTAATGTGAGCTGTACCATACCTGTACTGCTCTATAAGGTGAGCGTGATTCTAATTAGTTTAAAGTCGCACCCTGTGTAGTAAATCTGTAACGCACATTGCGCTGTGTGTCTGCTCTTCTGTCCCTGAGGAACTTCGTTGGTGGAGCCCAGGATATTTGAAAACGTCCTCTCCCACAGCAGGTACACAGATTTTATTGGAGCCTGCTGTGGGGGATGTCACCCAGCTTTTCCAGTGGCTAGATGGCCTATGCAGTGTCCGGGAAAACTGGGTGACAACCCATCCCCTACAGCAGGCTATGATAGGAAAGCAGCAGATTGCTGTGGAGGATGGAGCCACCATTGTATATATTTATATAGTGTGTCTGATTTTATTTTTTTTTTTAAAGGTTTCACTTTTGTACTATGGTGGATTTGTCGGTATATGGCGGATCAGCATTGGTTTTGTTTCTTTAATAAAATGTTCAATCAGATAAGGAGTGGGGGAGTGTTTATTAAAATAAAGTTTTTTTTTTCAGTTCTGTGAGTTTTCTTTAATCTTTCTTTCAGTGTTAGTAATAGAGGATCTGACAGACGGCTCACCATAACTGACAAAAATTGTAGCACTTATGGTCACTATATATCCGTATCTCAAAACACCAAAATATGCAACAGACTGCCAATGTAGGAGTAGCCCATCTCCCACTAGCAAGCTATCATAAAGATCCAAGAGGCGTCAGCATAGGTGTTGCTTTATTTAAAGGTTGAATCCAAGTACAAAAAATTGCAACGTTTTGACCCCAAAACAAACGGAGTCTTTTTCAAGCATACTAATAAAGCATGCTTGAAAAAGACTCCGTTTGTTTTGGAGTCGAAACATTGCAATTTTTTGTACTTGGATTCAACCTTTAAATAAAGGAACATCTATGCTGACACCTCTTGGATCTTTATGATGGCTCTCCATTAATAGCGCTGTGACTTGGTGTCAGCCAGAGGTTTTTCTTGTCACCCAATGCTGCTACTATTAGGTTGGGAAAGTCCATGGATTTTGGTCCATCCCACCTTAAAAATACAAGAAATATTACCTGTTCCACGGGCCACATCAGAGAGGCAGCGCGCAGATTAGAGAGGGGAATAAGTGGCTCAAAAATTGGTGTAGGACAGAGGCATTTGGG
>JAODAL010074443.1:0-14368 GCA_025379985.1 Phyllomedusa bahiana
TCATGCGGGTTCAGGACAGGATATTAAAATCATACTGAGGTTCAAATCATACTGCTTTCTGGCACTTTTTAATTTGTGGGTGATGCAGGTTTAAGGGTCATGCTGTGTAAAAGACAGGGATAGTGAATGGTCCTGTGACTTTTAAAACCTAAGTGTGTTGCCTAAGATGTAGCACGTATCCATTTGACTGTTGTGGATTTTAAATTTTTCAGCTTCTCCAGCCTTGTTTGGGGTGTAATAATGAAGGTGTTGTTGCTCTCCCATAGACTTTAATGGTAATCGCTCATAATCGATGCTCACTATCGAAAACCTTATCAATAGCGGCCGACTATCGACTATCGCTCGATCTCGATAGCCAACGCAATCGCTCAACAGTAATAGTGATCCATCAAGCTAAGCCAATTTGGCCTGACTTCAGTCCTGTCTTAAAGGGCCAGCACTGAATTCAGGTGAATTGCTTTAATTTTTCTAATTAAACATATTTGAGAAAGTGTTTATAGTTTAGTCTTCTATTACTTTAGAAGATTCTCTGGAGCTGATAGGTCCTTTTTAAGCACTTGCAGCCCACCCATAGATTATAAATACCCAGGCAGTCCAAAAGCGATTCTTGAAAGTCCTTATAGAGTCTGTAGCTATGCAGAGATAGTGCAGTGCAGCTGCAGGTAAGGAGAGCTGGCTGTCAGGAACAGTCAGACTTTCCAAAGAGAGGGCAGAGGCAGTTTATCACTATCCTTACTTTTTTGTTTGCTTTGAACATGAAGCTGAATGAACTCATCTGAGGGCTGCATTATTACTGTAAGTGGAGCAAGAATATCAGCCTACATTAAAAGGGGAAATCAGCAATTAAAAAAGGTTATGTATAAATCTATCTATGTCTCTTTTTGACTTTATGGGGAGAACAATATGTAAAATAAAAAAAATAATGAACTAACTAACTAAACAAAACACAAAACAAAAAAGGAAATAAATCAACAGCCCAAACCACAACTTTTAACACTGTATTTGACAATCTAAAATTTCCTAAAACTATGTATAATCGTTATAAAAATAACTATAAGAAGCAGATTGAATGCAATTTAAAAACTTATTTTAGTGGCTTATTTAGTGACCTATTAAAAAGTTGATACTTAAAAATGAAAATTAATGTAAACATTTGATAACAATACAGTATTATGTATAACAGAAAAAAGACAAATAAATCCTAAATAACCAAGAACAAGAAAACTCACATATGTAAAAAAAAATGTCCTGTTAAGCTTTTAAAATGGATACTTAGATATCTAAGATAAAATTTTCAGCATTGTGTTAGTAAATATGGGGTATGAAAGGTTTTCCTTATTGTGTTACTTTCTTGTGTGAAAAGATCTATTGCATAACTGATTAAAAAAAGACTCAAAATGGATAGACAAACTTATTTGAAAACAAGACCTTGAGTGGACATTATCCATGCATGATAAAAGTTTTGATATCCCTTTATTGAATTACAGGTTTTTATAATATGACACATTTCTGTAGGCATTTTCTGTATTTTTATAACTGTTTACTTGCAAAATTAATCTTGGTAAAAACAATAAAATAAAGAAATTTTTATCTGTAGAAGTGTGAGTGTAACTTTTTAATTTTTCTGTCGACATAGCCATATGAGAGTTTGTTTTTTGGGTTCAGGTATTTTTTTTTTCATGGCCCCATTCTGGAGTACATTTAACTTAGTAATTAAAATGTATTAACTTCTCATGGTAGAAGAGTGAAGAAATCAGGCGATACCTTTTAGAGGCTAACTGAGTATATTTGATGGTGAGCTTTCGAGAGAACTAGCTCCCTTCTTCAGACATGATGTTATACAAGAAATTGAAAATTCACAGACTTTTTATACACAAAAGACCTGGACCTTCAAAGAATCTTAGAATTCTTAACAATAACAAAATGCAATATATAAGCAGAAAGTCATTTACAGCAGGTCAAGCAGTCAACTATCTGGAAACTTGTGAGGCGTGACAGAGGGGGTCAGTATTCTGCGTCTTATCTAGCAGCCATCAGCCGTGATTTGTGACCATCACAGTTCACACATAGTTCGACATAAAGCGGAGAAATTTACCCCATTTTGCAGATCGAAATTTTTGCAAAATTTAAAAATTCCCACTCTTTCTCTCCCCTCTTGCGTCAAAAAGTGTCCCATTAAAACCATAATTTTTAGATCTTCAATACAGGGGTCCTCTCTAGAGAAGTGTTGTGCCACGGGAAGTCAGTTTGCGTTATTAAAAGTGAATCTGTGTGATTTATGCGCGGTGAGTCTCTGCCCTTTTTTCCCCACATAAAGGCCGTGAGGGGGGACATTGCATACACATAATCAATCACCAAATTTGCTGGAAAGGGCAGGAAATGCCCCCATTTCTGTGCACCTCGTGCTCTGGAAGGTACACTGCCCAGCGTGGGAGTGTCTGAAGGTCTGCCCTGTTCGCGGCAGGTGAGGTCCTTTTTTCATTTGGGGCCTTCAGGCGCCCGGACAATAATACCCGCAGGTTTGGGGTTGCCGAAAGGAAAGGAAAGGGGGGCGGAAATGTTTTTGAGCCCTGTTGTCCCTATGTAGCACAGGTTGAATTCCTTGGCAATCTTTGTGAATCTCCAGCGGGGTTTGGAAAAACGGGGCACTCGTTCTTCCTTTGGGTCTTTTTTTGTATGTGAGTAGACTTCTCTGTGAGGGGGGCCGCTTTGCTGATTTGATTGTCCTCACTTTTGGCCGATCCAATTTGGAAAAATTTTTGTCCTCAGATCCGGGAGGTGTTTGTCCAGGTCTGCTTTGTCGGAGAAAAATACGATTGTACCGTATAGCCGGGCTGTTATAATAGACTGTTTTATGTCTTGGGGTGAAGCAAAAAGATCTTCCGTGGAAAACATTTCCTGAGGGACCACTGTTTGAAGATAAAAAATTAGGTTTTTAAGGGGGACAGTTAAGACCAGAGGGAGAAAAAGGAGGGGGAAATTTTTAAATTAAGCAAAAAATTCAGACCGGGGCCAAAAGGGGCTAAATATTCTTGCAGCTTTATGTGAACTATGTGTGAACTTGTGGTCCAAATCCCCCTATGGTGCTAGGATAAGACGCAGAAAAGACCCCCTCTGTCACGCCTCACAAGTTTCCAATAGTTGACTGCTTGCCCTGCGTAAATGACTTTCTGCTATATTGCTTTTTGTTATTGTTAAGAATTCTAAATTCTTTTGAAGGTCCAGGTCTTTTGTGTATAAAAAGCTGGAATTTTCAATTTTTTTTAAAACATCATGTCGAAGAAGGTTTAGTTCTCTCAAAGCTCACCATCAAAATTACTCAGTTACCTCTAAAAGGTATCGCCTGTTTTTTCCCTCTTCACTACTTTCTTTTTCTAACCGGACAAATTATCTTTTAAAACTTCTCATGGGAGGAATGCAAAAGAAAAAAAAACAGTAGTCCTGACATTTGTTTAAAGAATTTCATGCGTTTTTTTACTGGTAAGTTCTTCTATTAGTCAGTTTTTATGTTTTTTGAATTTTGTACAACAAAAACAAATAAAATAAAATTATGTGTGTTTCTGTATTTAAAAAGCCATAACATTTTTATTTTTCTGTTGACTGAGCTGCTTGAGGGCTTGTTTTTTTCACTTAGATTTTAAGTATTTATTGGTATTTTTTAGGGTACATATGGGTACATTTCTATTCTGTTTTGTTGGAAAGCAGGTGAGCAAAAAATAGAAACATATATATTTAATTTATTTTTTAAAAAACATTTACCATGTGAGATAACTATTGATGTTTTATTTTTAAAATTTTGGATTATGGATGCAGTGATACCAGGTATGTACAGTATAGAATTTTAGTTGTATTTGTTTTACCACAAATAGGGATTTTATGAGTGAAAAATAGCAATTTTTTGTATATTCTATTTGCCTTTTCTTCTTTCATTTGTATCTTTATTAAACTTTTTTTTTAATTTTTCAGTCCCATTAGAGGATTTAAAAATGCAATTATTTGTTTGCTCATATAAAACACAACATTTCCTATGTAACACCACATTTCTTATGTGGAACATTTCATTGTTTGTCAAAGTAAAACTGCCATACCTCTGGTAAGGCCTAAGAAGCATACACAGAAACCTTCATTAAACCTCCAGCTACTATATAAAACTAAATTCTCCTCTGAAAATAATGTACCATATTCATCTAACGGTTTGCAGAAATCTATAGATATGTTGCAAGGTAATAGACATGTTTTTTTCTACTAATCCTTGCAGATCTCTTTTCAGTTAAGAAACATTATTTGGTAGTCTTGTATAGGGCATACCCCAAAAGTTTGATGGGTAGTCAAGATGGTCCCACCATACGTCTATTACAGATTTTTTCTAGGCTATAGACTTGATTACACAGTAGGCTATTAGTCATTAGATTTTATTTGCATCATTCAAATCAGGTTCAATATATTGTATAATTCTATCACTAAAATACTCACGTCATCTCACGTGGGTGCTGGCAATGCAATTCTTATAACATGCTGACACTGTGTCTGCACTCCACTACTACTTCTGTTGTTGACCTGCCCATAAATATTAAAATAAGTGGTCCCGCCTCCACTGCCAACCATTTGAAAAGATTGTTCGCCACCACTGGGCTCCCCTGTCCTGCACTAATTAAGTAAAATGCTGTGGCAGGGGTGTTGCTAGGGTCTTAAAACATCCAGGGCCCTGGTCCTTTGTGTTACATTTTGCTCAGTAGGGTTGAAACAACAACATAAGGAACACTGCCAGATCATGACAAGATGGGAGCGCCACATAGTGACTACCAGTTGTACACAGGCACCCTGCAGACCGTATAAATGATTACAGTGCAGTAACAGCCAGCGATTCACAAGTGATGTTGTAAGAGACTACAGATATACAGGGACAGACAGTGCACCCTATGCTAAGTCCCTCAAGGCTGTCTCTGCCTGCTTGCCGACCCGACCCTAAGTGGTAACTGAGTAAGTGCAGACCCCAAACAGACAAGACAGACAAACACGATATCAGAGTAGTCAGCAGTATTGGATCATAACCATGAAGAGCAAGCAGTACCAACATGATAATCAGAAAACTTAAGTCAATAGGCAGGAAAAAGGTCAGAAGTCCAAGTGAAGCAAACCGTATACAAATGCACACTAGCTCAAGCCAAAGCTATCACTAGCAAAGAACTCCAGTCAAGAGGGATCTTAAATAGGAAGTCAGGAACCCAGTCCAGATATCTATCTATCTATCTATCTATCTATCTATCTATCTATCTATCTATCTATCTAGTCTACATCTCTAGGAAAATATAGATAACTGAAGATGCGTAATAAAAGCAAACAGGGGTCTTTCAGAGATTTGTTGAAAGGTTAATGGTATAACTGGCAACCATTAAAACAATTTTATAGGCTTAGCTCACAGTCTTTTTGAATCTCCTTTTATTGCTTGGGGTACTGCTGACATGGTCTTTGGTGGCACACCTGTGGGACAGGAGTTTCCCTCTACGTCCACATGTAGTCTCCTCATGTCAACTCAACTGTCTTTCTCCTACAGTGCCGGTATGTCCCAGTATTACTTCTTGATGCTTGTCTCAATTTGACTTTTTTGAATCTTTTTCTGGATGGGGCACTGACCTCTCTCTTTCAACTGTCTCTGTTCTAATGGTTTCCACTGACTAATTTCTCCTGATTTTTCCTGATTGCATGCCCATATTTGGCTGTTCCTTCTTGCCTCCACTATACTGACACCCTCACTTAAGCTATGCTTCTAGTAGAGTAATATAGTAAATACATTTGTGCAATTTTTTTCTCAGGTCAAAAGATGGTCATTTGAAGAGTAAAAAGAGACAATGGCTCCCTGTTACCTTCTCTGCTGGTCAATAGGGCTTCCATTAGGAGGTTGGTGATATCAGCCCCATTGAGTTTGACTACAGACGGAAGTATTCTTTTCCAGTGATCGTGGCGTAGGTCTTCAAATATTATATAAAAGTAGGTTTATTTGTTTAAAACAATGCATTTCGTGTCCATATACAGACACTTTCATGCAGTCTAGAATCAGAGAAAAATGGCAACAGTCATGAATTATTATATATATTAACCCCATCCCAGAATCTGACATAAATGGAATGGGTTCAGAAGCAGAGCTTACTCCATTCATGCTTTTAACTGTAGCAAACTCCCTTAGTTAGTGGCTGGGATTGAAGATAACAGTCCCGGGTGTTTAACCACAGTCAGTGCAACTGAGATATTTATGTTACTAGACCAGCACCCAAGTTTCTACAAAAAAGACTGCAATTATTTATACAGTATATTCAAATTACCTATAGGGACTAAAAAATTTGAAAAAAGAAAGTTGAATAACATTTTTTAAAGATATCATGGAAATTAAAAATATTAAAAATAAAAAAAATTGAGATTTAAGATAAACCAAAAAATAAGCATAGGTAATTAGTACCTATTAATTTGCATCTGTAAATGTCAAATCTATTAAAATATAACTTGTTTATTCTTCATAAATACTATTATTTTTCAAATAATATTTATTCTTCAAAAATAATACTGCCATTACCATAATTGTATATATCGTTTCACCTCACCTTGCCAGTGATCAAAAAGTTGAATGAATCCCAAAATGCTACCATTAAAACTAGAGCTTTCCCTACAAAATACAAGTTCCTATGCTGGTCAATTAATGGAAAAATAAAACAGTTATTGCTTTCAGAACACAATGAAGCAATAGAAACTTTCTTATTTAAAGGGGTTGTATCATTTCATTGAATGGTCTTCAGAATAAGGGGACAGTGAATACAAGCAACTTTGCAATTGGATGTTATTAACAAAGGATCCCTTATCTTCTGTTTCTGTTCACACTGATATCCAGTGCTGGTCGGATCCCTCCCCCTTGCATTTCACTTGCTGAGAGCTCATTTGCATTCTGTTCAGCCCCTGGTTGGCTGTATTCACGGAGCTAGCATTCCTGTCTTTCACGCAAAGTAAGGGACCGGCAAATTTTCACTCTGCACAGCCAGAAGAAACAGAATTACACCGCAGGGCTTCTATAATCAGAAAACAGCACACTTGTGTTTCGATCCCTGCCTCTCCTGCATAGAAGGGAGATCTGTGTCATTCATAGAAAGCTGTAACAAATCTCCAGCTGTGAGAGGAGAAGAGTGCTCAGTCTAGATTGAATGTAGCCAGTGGTGTGTATACAGCTCTTTCAAAATAAGACTGATAGGGAGAGACACAGTGAAATGTGGACTCAGAGAAGGGGGGGGGGGGGTCTTGGAAGCCAGCATGAACAGTGAAGGGGGGTTGATGTCACACAGCTGGGAGGGGAAGAAACGCCCCTGCATTCCTAGCGTTGAGAAGCTGAGAGCAGTATGAATCACAAGAACTAAAGAAGCGATAAATCCCCTTTAAAGAAGTATTTTTTTTTTTGTTTTTAACTAGTAAAACCTAAGAAAAGCTACATAAACTTGCTATTGCTGTGATTACACTGACCTGCAGAGTAATTTTAATTTATACTGCACAATAAATTGTAAAAACAAAACCCAAAAAACAGTAATTTATTTTTTTTCTATTACTCCGTTTATTTTTTTTCAATAAATGATATGTAACATTAAAGGTAACATAAAAATACACCTCATCCCATGAAAAATACTGTGTTAGGTAGAAGTTGATGTACAAGGTAAAAAGCTATTTTTGAATACATGGAACTGGACAAGAACATCTCCAGAATCCATCCTTTTCTCACTGTGGAAACAACTCAAACCCTCATTGTTGCTCTTTCTCGTCTTGACTACTGTAAATCCTTGCTTATCGGTCCCTCTCTGCAAACTCTCCCCTCTCCAATCTGTCCTTAATGCAGCAGTCAGGCTTGTCTTTCTTTCCAGCCGTTATACTGATGCCTCTACCCTGTGTCACTCGCTGCACTGGTTGCCCAATCAGTACAGAATACACCATAAACTAATCACTCTCACCCATAAAGCTCTCCACACCGCTGCGCCCCATACATCTCCTGCCTCATCTCTGTCTAATACCCTACCCGCTCTCTCTCCGTTCTGCTGATGATATCAGATTAAATGCCTCAATCATCCGAACCTCCCATGTCCGTCTCCAAGATTTTTCACGAGCTGCACCAGTTCTCTGGAACATGCTACCACGGGCGATCAGACGCACTCACAGCCCTCATAGTTTAAAGAGTGCCTTGAGAACACATTTTCTCAGTCTGGCCTACCAAGATCACAAATTGCTATCCCCCACCTGCTATCACACACATCTGTCACTCCCTACACTAGGGCACTCACAGGCACTTTAATGAATATAGATGCACTGTGAGGGTGGCAGGTTCACCTAACCTTAATGTAAACCACCTCAAATTTATGTAACATGGCTGGACCATTGTAAACTTAGCACTTCTTACCCTTCATCTCACCCATACACCTTAATAGAATGTAAGCTCTTACAAGCAGGGCCCTCACACCTTTTGTCTCATCTGTAAGTACTTTTTAATGTTTAATGTCTGCACTTAAACCCTCTAAATTGTAAAGTGCTGTGGAATATGTTGGCACTACATAAATAAAGATTTTTATTATCATTATTATTATTATTAAATGGAAATTGTGTAGTTATTTTTTGTGTTGTCTGAACTGAGTATCAACATTCGATATATAACATCTGGTCAATACATCACAAAATAGACAACCTATTAAGTCCATGATATGTAGACAAGTGCTCTTATTTAGGTAAATATATCACCATTCACATGGGCTGAGATTGCTCTGGTAGCAAACCTGCAACATATGAAACCACACTTGCGCTACGTTTCCGGAGTCAGGCCCCCTTTTTTCAAGCGAGAAGATAGCAGTTAGGTCCCAGTTAGGTAGGCAGCAATTAGGCCCCCGGTAGGTAAGCAGTAAATAGATCCTAGGTAAGTAAGCAGAAGATAGGCCCCAGGTTGGTAGGACCCCCTTAGATGACCAAAAAATAAATATACACTCTCCTTTTCCCGTTCCACCGATGAGCGTCAGGTCCCTAGCATGTCTAAGGCCTAGGGCTTTTGACTTACTAGGCAGAATAGCGGAGCAGGGAGCTGGTGACGCTCTACTCCACTAAGGACCTGCACAGACATGTCTCTAACTGCTCAGGACAGAGGGTACGGGCGTTCTTAGGCATGATATGCCAGACAGGCCCCACTACATTATATGTGTCCAACATCAGGACCCTCCGGGCCAGTCCGACATTGATTATTTGGATTCTGTATATACGTATTATTTATGTGATGCGTGATCATAGACTGTTTCTGGCATTGCAACATGGTCACATGAATAGGAAAGATAAGTAAATATTTAATCTAGCTCGCAGTGGTATTTTTGGAAATACAGCAAAATCCGGTTTTTGAACCCTGGATCACTATATTTATACAATCTTAAAGGAGAACTACCATCAAAATTTTTCTTTTTACATATTGACAAGCAATAGGTGAATATTATTTGAATTTTTTTTCTTTTAATTTGAGTGATTGATTTTTTTCTATATCATTTTTTAAAGTTCCCCTAGGTACATGACTTCCTGATTTGTCTCCATGAATTCCCCTATATGAACTCTGATAGCACAGCAGTGAGAGGATTGCTTGATGGTCCTTTTCCAGGCTGACTGAGAGGTATACTGTAAGTGTGGACCTGATAAGTGTGAAGAAACCCCCTCCCCAGTGCAGAAAATGATTAACCTAACATCCTTTCATTTATGCTCTTCTCAATTCCCTTTGGAGGACTTTCTTGTTTCTAGATACAGCTTTGTATCCCTACCTCTTTTTACCAGCTATTTAACATATAAAATACATAAATTGTCCCCTATATATCGGAAGTGTTGCTTGACATTTTACAGTTATGTAAGGGACAGCCTCTGTAGGGTGGAAGCACAGTTTTCGGGGTGGCAGTAAGGAAGGGAAGGGATTTTGTAGTGGTACTGTAGGTTTATACCCCAACTACTATTATTATCTTCCCCATTATCTGTGATATATAGCTATTCTATATCAATTTTCTTTCTCGTTTCCAAAAATTGTAACTAGAGATGGGCGAATCGATTCTAACGAAGTGGAATTCGTTTAGAATTTCAGGAAAACTTCGGCTCTGCACGAAGCCGAAGTTTATGCTACTTTGCGGAAACGAATCGTCTTTTTTTTCTAAAATGCCCGCGAGCACATGGCGTAACATGGAGCAGAGAACTCTGGGAGGAAGAAAGGAACACCCTCAATGATATGTGCAGACATGAAGCCAATCAGCAACCAGCGGGCTTCTGTGACGTCATAGCTCTATAAGTACAGACGCCATCTTAAATTCTCACACTTCTCACTGTGACTCCTGTCAATAAGCATCTATCTGCTGCTGCACTATATTGCACTCTTTATAAAACAAACTCATTTTTTTCAGCTACTGGGGTGAAAGACCTTCACAAGTATGTGTAATATACACACTTGTTACTCAACCAGCGTTATTATTTTGTCTTAGTTTGTGGGATATTCTCCCTAAAGTCCAGGGTGTGTGTATTTTTTTGTCCCATATACTCCTAAATTCCATCTGTTTTTTTCTGTAAGGTATTTCATACCCAAGGTTTAATTAAGCCTCTTGTTTTGGGGGTAATTTGGAGTAAAATACAGGGTGTGTGTATTTTTTGGCCCATAAAAGCCTAAATTTCATCAGTTTTTTCTCTAAGGTATTTCATACCCAAGGGTTAATTAAGCCTCTTGTTTGTGGAGCAATTTGGCGAAAAATACAGGGTGTGTGTATTTTTTGCCCCATATACGCCTAAATTCCAATTTTTTTTCTGAGGTATTTTATACCCAAGGGTTAAATTAATCTCTTGATTGTGGGGTAATTTGGAGTAAAATACAGAGTGTGTGTATTTTTATCCTATATATGCCTGAATTCCATCTGTTTTTTTTCTTTAGGGTATTTTATACCCAATGGTTAATTTAACCTCTTGATTGTGGGGTAATTTGGAGTAAAATACAGGGTGTGTGTATTTTTACCCCATATATGCCTGAATTCCATCTGTTTTTTCTGTAAGGTATTTTATACCTTTTATACCAAGGGTTAATTTCTCCTCTTGTTTTGTGGGGAAATTTGAGTCAAATACAGGGTGTGTGTATTTCTACCACATACACGCCTGAAATCCATCAACCTCAGACCGGTGGGAGTATTTTAATCTTTGGCCAAGAGTTAATTTATTCACTTTTTGTGGAGAATTCTGTGTCAAATCCAGTCTTTGTGTATTTCAGCCCTACATACATCTCAAATCCAGCCACTCCAGTCTCTTGGGATATTGCTTTCTGTGGCAAATAGTTAATTTTTTTTCACTTATTGTGGTGATCCTGTTAAATGCTGATCCATGTAGAGCCCCTCCCCCCCAAAGAGTAGAGAGGGTGTCATCAGTAATTTAGTATTGACGTCACTAATCATTTTGCCATTCCTTTGATCCTGCAGTGTTCGCTTTCAGTTCGTCAATAATCCATCATTGCTAAAGCCAAAAAGAAACAGGAGTTGATCCCAAAAATAAGTAAATGGAATATTTGCATGTGTTCTGTGTTTTGTATCCACTCCTACTTTTGGCTACCTATTCATCTGACAATCCTGATGCAAACAAAGGACCATGTCATACTAGCCTTACGGCTTCTCCGAAAACGCAATCGGCAGTGTTCGTCCTTTTCATTCCTTGTGACAGAGTAAAAGAAGGGGAAAACCAAACATAGTGGCAACGTCATGGAGTGCTGAAGGTTGGAAACAGCATTAGAAAGCCACAGGGTGGTCAAATGAGAGAGTGGTCAGTTGGCAGCAGCATGAGTAGGTCACAGAGTGGCAAATAACAGATTGTGAAGGTGGCAGCAGCATTATTAGGCCACAGACTGGCATAATTACACAGTGTGGAGGTGACGGCAGCAACAGCAGCAGCAGCTTTAGGCTGGAGAGTGGCACAATGTCATAATTTTGAGGTGGCGGCAACTAGGTGACATAATGAGGAGGTGGCAGTAACAGCAACATCAAGCCAGAGAGTGACATGGTAACAGCCTGGAGAAGACAGCAGCAGCATGAGGAGACCTGAATGGTGAGGTGGCAGCAGCATCAGAAGGCTACATAATGGCACAGTGAAGAGTGGGGAGGTGGGTGTCAATACCAGTCCCTGGTAAAGATGGTGGGTGGTTGAAGAAGCAGCTGGCAGTAGGTGTGTGGAATCAGGCGGGTGGCAGCATCAGAATAGTAGCTGAGGCAGGTAGCCAGAAGAATCCAGTGCTCAGGGTCTGCTCCAGGTGCTGCTGCTGGTGGGTACTACTGTAAATCACTTAGGGGTTGAAGAAAAGGTCAGACCTGTTGTGGATGACGATGGCGCAGATTAAGATTATGGTCTCATTGTTAGAGGATGGCCGAATTTCTACAAAAAATTCGGTTCGGTCACTTCGCGAATTTACCGGACAAAATTCGTTTCGGTAACGAATTTACTTCGCGCACGAATCACGTTAAAAAACAGCTATTTCCAGGTGCCCAGAGCCTGCAGGGTGCTGATAGAACGTTGTGCCATGACTTAAATATGCAGAGGGAGCTTGGTTTGGTCTTCATACCAATGTTGTGTTTTAGTATGACACGCACATGATTGCCGCCCGCTCTTCTGAATCGCTTCATATATAAAATACCTGGGCCACTTTAAGAGGGCAAAACTGACCAAAAAATCAAGAGGGAATGTAGCCTGATAAAGTCATGCAAGCGAAAGCTGGAAAAAAACAAGCTGTGAGCTCAGGTAGGCAACATTAGTGATTAGAGTGTGGAGGGTGACGGCGGCTTGCCACAGCAGCATTGAAGGTCAGGCAGTGACAATGACATTTCTGGAGGCGGCAAAACAGTATTAGGCCACAGAGTGGCACAATACACAGTGTGGAGTCATGGCAGCAGCAGCAGAGGTTCAGGCAGTGGCACAATGACATTCTGGAGGCGGAAAAAACAGTATTAGGGCACAGAGTGGCACAATCACACAGTGTGGAGGTCACGGGCGGGACAGCAGTATGTGGTCAGACAGTGGCACAATGGGCATTCTGGTGGTGGCAAAACAGTATTGGCCACATGAGTGGCAGCAAATGACTACAGCTGTGGATGGTCACCGTGCAGGGCAGCAGTATGAGGCCAGGACAGTGCACAATGAACATTATGGAAGGAGGAGGTAAAAACAGTATTACGGCACAGAGTGGCACAATACTCAGTGTGGATGGTCACGGCAGCAGCAGTATGAGGTCAGACAGTGGCACATAATGGATCTGGATGGTGGCAAAACAGTATTAGGCCCACAGAGTGGCACAATGATACGCAGTGTGGAGGTCACCGGCGGCAGCAGTATGAGGTCAGACAGTGGCACAATGAATTTGGAGGAGGAAAAAAAAACAGTATTTAGGACAGAGTTGGCACAATCCACACAGTGTGGAGGGTCACGGCCGGCAGCCAGTTGAGGTCAGACAGTGCAACAATGGCATTATGGAGGTGGCAAAACAGTAATTAAGGCTCAGGTGGCACAATCACACAGTGTGGAGGTCACGACAGGAGTCACAGCGCAGCATGAGGTCAGGAGTGGGACAATGACATTTGGGTGGCAAAATTGTTTAGGCCAAGAGCGGCCAAAAAAATGGGGAGCGGAGGTCAGGCGGCAGCGAGGGGTCAGGCAAATGGCACAATGGGCAGAGAGTGGAGGGTGACAGGAGCACAGCTGAGGTCAGGGTGGAACAATGCATTTTTCAGGTGGCAAAAAAAGTATTAGGCCCAGGGGGCACAATGATGAGAGCGGAGGCAGGCGGCCAAACAATGAGGTCAGGCAAATGGCACAATGAAGAGAGTGGAGGTGATGCGGGCAAAGCATGAGGTCAGAGAGTGGGAAATGAATTCTGCAGGTGGCAAAAATGTATTAGCCACAGGCGGGACAATGACTGAGAGGGGGTCAGGGGGCAGCAGATGAGGTCAGGCAGTGGACAATGACAGAGAGTGGAGGTGATGAAGGAGAACAGCTGAGGTCAGAGAGTGGCACAAGACATTCTGAGGTGGCAAAATAGTTTTAGGCACAGGGGCACAATGAACTGAGAGCGGAGGTCACCCGGCCGGCGCAAACATGAGGTCGGAGTGGCACAAAGACAGGAGTGGGGGGTGATGACAGGAGCAACAGATGAGGTCAGAGAGTGGCACAAAAAGACTTTGGGGGGGGTGGAAAAAGTAAGGCCCAAGTGGCACAATGACAAAGGGGATGTCAGGGGCCCCAAAAACAGCAAAGAGTTAGGTGGGCACAATGAAGAGGGTGGGGGGGTGAAAAACCCGCCGGAAAGAGGGTGGAGATGGAAAAT
>JAODAL010074444.1:0-14368 GCA_025379985.1 Phyllomedusa bahiana
GAGGAAAAAAAGAAGCTCAGGTAGCGCAGGGACGTTGTTATATAGAATTATGGACTTTTTTCTGTGCAGTGTAGATAGAGCCTAATAGATGAACCTCCAGCACGCACTTTCACACTTCTTTGTTCAGCACAACCTCAATGTGGCATCTTATCAACTCTCCAAGGCCCTCTAACAGCCCTTTGATGGCAACCATAATACTGATGTGACCCTTGG
Source organism: Phyllomedusa bahiana (assembly GCA_025379985.1). NCBI lineage: Eukaryota > Metazoa > Chordata > Amphibia > Anura > Hylidae > Phyllomedusa > Phyllomedusa bahiana. The sequence continues at coordinate 214 of JAODAL010074444.1, forward strand.
TGAAAATGAGTTGGACTCCCCTGAGATACAAATAAAAATAAAGTTCTTTTAAAAAAGTAATTGTCTAAGCAAATAATTACTATGCAATTTATACTAATATGGTAACTGAAAGCCTCAGGTACTGGGTTATCTGTTGCATCCCTTTTTGCACCTTTTGTAACCACTCACGTTTTGCACCCCTATGGCCAGCACTAGACTCAGCCATAAAAACTTGATATTTCTGCATTTCTCTATGTAAATTCAGGGCATGTTTCTAATCACAGAAAGTATTTGTAGTGTATATACATCACCCTACTTGTTGGTACTACTACAGCAGCCAACCAGGACAGTAATTATACATAAATTCAATAAATACAAAAATGCTGGTGGACTCAAGACTACAAAGAGAACTAAAAAGGGCAGTCAACCAGCAGCAGCATGCAATAATTATATGCAGTCTGTATCAACTGAAAAACTAGACAGACTCACTGTTAGATGATTAAGTGGCCGGACAACAAGGCAGATGATCAAAAAGACAAACAAAAAGACAGCAGCGCCAGCTGGCACTGAAACGCATATCAACTCTAAATTCATGAAACATTAAAATTGCAAATTACTGCTAGCATTTCTAAAAGTATAAAATGCAGGGTTTTAGTGATCAAGTTGACAAATCTATAGTTAGATACCTGCCTGATGAGGTTACCTTGACGTGGTGGGTGGGCATACACAACTTGATCAATTTGTCATAAAAACTCCTTCAAAGACTTTTTTTTATAGAAAAGCTAACAGTAATGCAATTTAAATGTTTTGGTTTTTTTTGCCTTTTTGGGAATCTGCATTACAGCCACAACAGCTGGTACCTGTGTCAGTTGTAAGAATGGATCTGCTGGCTGATTTTTTTTTTGTATTTTTTGTATTGTGCATTTGGAGTAGTTTCTGCCTCCACTTTGACCTTTGCACCCCACCCACCTTTCCTGAGGTCCTTATCATCAGTGTGAATTGGAGCCTATTTCCCTGAAAGAATGAAAGTGTTGGCCCCACAGAGGGACAAATCTATAGTTAGGGACCCACCTAATGAGGTTAACTTGAGGTGGTAGATGGGCATACACATAAATTTATGCACTAAAAGACTCCATTCTATACTATCATTAATGCAATTTAAATGTTTCATGAATTTAATGTTTGTATGGGTTTTAGTGCCAGCTGGCACTGCTGTATTTTTTTGTCTTTTTGGGAACCTGTTTTATTGACACAACGCTGGCTGGCACCAGTGTCTATGTCAATTGTAACAATGCATGTGCTGTCTTCTTCTTTTCTTTTTTGCATTGAGCAAGACACCTGATGGCAGAAACACAGGATAATAGTAAATAACTAACCCTAAGAGCTAGCTATCTGTGAATCTTCCCCTAGACATATCCCTGACATCTGACCACAACATCATGACACCTGTGATAATATCCTATCCCTTAAACGAATCCTAAAGACCCCCTAAGCTACAACTTACCCTAACAAAAAGCATCTCAGATTATCCTTAGCCTGAGCACAGCAGAAAACTATAAAAAAAAACACAAAAACTGAGATACTTAAGAACTACCACAAATTCTTACAGTGCAAGGCTAGACTAGACAAAAAGAAACTATAACTCTGAATCCAAAACACTTCGATTTCAACAACTTGACCAAAAAAAAATCAATCCGATAAGCATTATGTTTGAAATTGAACTAGCAGGACTAGACAGGGCACACTAAAGAACTAGAGAAAGGACAAACTAAGCCAATAAAAAAAGCTCAGGTTGAACAACCCCTCATTTTCCAAACCGGAATTATTTTTAGAGACTAGCAATTGGCCAAATTTAAACCCCAAAGTGCCAAGGATGCGCACATCATCAGCTGAATGCAAAAAAAAGTAGTTGACCATTGGGCCTCGGTGCTGCATTGTTGCAAAACTTTAGTTGGGGGCCCCCCCTCCAGAAAATACTGTGGGAACCCTACTTTTCAAAACAGGTTTTACCCGAGTGGCGGATGCTGTGGGGTAGCGCGCTGCAGAAAGTTATTTTTTAAAGGAACTTCCAATAGAAGAAAATCAAATTTTAAATGGGGCCAAAAAAAAACAAGTTAACAGCCAAAAAAGTATTTCCCTCTTGTTCCCTCCCCCCCCAAAAAAAAAAAACATGGCGGGGTGAACAGGAAAAAATGCAATTGTGCCTTTTGTTTTATGGGTTTAGTTTTTGTTGGAGTTTATGCTGAACAGTGTAATTGACATTTATCTGTATTCTATGGGTGTCAGTACAAGGGCCACATTATCACCACTATATAGTGACAAATACCATCATAATGTTACTGACCAAACCAGTATACCAAGACTAATAATACCAACAACAATAATATACAAAGACCAAATGATACCCCGCATATCGCTACCATATAGTGACTAATACCACATACTGTTACTGAGCAAACCAGTATACCACGACCAATATTACCAGATCTTGGTAGGTAGTTAGGGCCACTTATGGCTGGAGTTCCACCACCCGAGGGTAAAAAATCCGTGCTGTGTAGACTACAGCACAGATTTTTCATTGCTGACTATGCAGCACAGTGTAACGTCGGATTTTTGGTGGATTCAGTATTTTGAATCTGTCGAAAATCCAATAGTAAAGCTATGCTGTATAGACATAGCCTAAGGGCTTCTCCCCATGGCAGATTTTTCAGTTGGTTTTACAGAGGGTTTTTGGATTTGAAACCCATTTGTAAACTGACTGTCAAACTTTTACATTGATTTAAATAGAAAATCTGTTCAGAAGTACACAGTGCACGGATATTCCGCCTGTCGGATTTTTACACCGCCGGCGTTCCTAAAAACATAGAACATGTTCATTCTTCCGTCCAGTTTTCAGGCAGAACATGAACATGTGGGTGCGAAGAGGGATGGCTTGAATCTGCAAACAAAAGCCATCCCCATATGTGCCAAAAAAAGACAAGATACCAGTCGGAAAATCCGACTGGTGGTTTGTCTTTACCGTGTGAACGGCTAGGTCTGTTCTGCATTGGACAAAAAACTTGTCAGAAACCAAATTCTAAAAACCACTTTGAACCTGAGGTTTTTGGTGTGTTTTTTGGCGTTTTTTTGGGCAGTTTTCACTGGTTTTTAAATAGGTGGGAACTATAAGCCTTGTTTAAAAACTTGGGCAGTACGATAATTAATACACCTATGCAGGTGTACTACTTGCTTCACGATTCCACTACAAAGCCCCTTACTGACACTAGACGTACCAATACGTGCAATGTCGGTAAGTGATTAAAGTCTACAGATGGTTTTCAACTAGTTAATTAATCTGAGATAGCAATACTGTAATGAAATGAAAAACACATCCTGACATCACCATTCAGAAGTGAACAGCTCTGAGCGCTGATGTAAGGAAATGCACATGACTGCTGCAGCCAATAAGTAACAATCTGACCACCAGGAGCAGAAAAGTAAACTGAAGACCCGGGGACAGGAAAAGGAAAAGAGCAGGACAACCTCTTTAAGACTGTAAGGCCATGTCCCCACGACACTGGTTTGCGGTCTGTAAAAATGGTCGCAAACTTTTACACGGGCCTCTATGGAAAAACATTGCCCGAAAAACATTGTGCTTGTTCATTCTTCTGTCCGGTTTTCAGACGGAATATGAACATATCAATGGGAAGGTGGAGGGCTTTTCGCCGCTAATCGTGGAGAAAAGCCGTCCCCCTGTGGCCATGGGGATGGCACTAAAACAGGACACATACCGGTCGGATAAACTGTGGGGACGCGCCCTAAGGTTATGTTCACACGGCTGATTAGGACTCTTATTTTTCAGCATCCAAATCAGCTATAAATACTTGTCTTAGAAGCATATCATATGCAGCAGTTTTCAGATGAGTTTTTGATGGGGATTTCATGAGGTGTTTTCAACGTGTTTTTTGAGGTGGTTTTTCAGTGCTTTTTTTCTTTCTGAAACACCCATTCAAATTACTGGCCAGGTAAGTTTTGGATCCACATCCAAGAGTGCGTCAAAAACGCGCCGCACTTGTGGACGAGGTTTTAAAGCTTTCCATTGATTCCTATGGGCATTTCACTGATGGAAAACACCTCAGGAATTGACATATCACTTATTTTTCCGCACTGGAAACAGCACTGAAAATAAGCAAGTAAAATGCGCGTAAAAACCTCATCGTATGAATTATAATGCAGTTTTACATAGAAATCAATTAAAATGAACTGGGGGCGTTTATTAGTTGCTTTTGATGCTGTTTTGGGGACAAAATCCATGCGTAAACAGCGCTGAAAACAGCGTCCAAATCAGCCGTGTGAACGTACCCTAAGGCCGTGTTCACATGGCTTATTTCCCGCGGATTGGCGCCGTACTGCCCCGGGATTTGCGCTGCAGTCCGCCAATCCGTCGCAGTAATAACGGTAACCCACCTTCCAAGAGAACGGGGGGATTCCTCGCTCCTCCCCCCCCCGGCGGAAATCCCCCGAGCGGGGAGAAAAAGACATGCCATTACCAGGCGCAATACCGCCGGGGATAAGGAATCATGGCCGGCGGCCGCGTCCCCCCCCGGGCTCGCAATTCCGGCTCGCAACCCGTCTTGAATAACCGTGTAAAACCAGGCCCAAAAAGGGATAATACTGAAAAAACTTGTGACCAACAAAATAGGGTTATACTATTAAAACATAACTTTTAATTTTAAATTATTAAAAAATATAAAAACTAAAACGTCAATAAACCTAAGTCAAAAAGGGAGGAAAAGAAAAAGCTGCTCACCCTAAGAGCCTAATACGGCCCTAAAGAAACAACGGAAACCCGTCCTTGACGACCCCGTCAGGAACCTCCCCCATTGCACTCTTACCACTACACTCCCCCTTTAATAAAATAAAGCCCCCAACATGTTTCATCCCGCCAAATTCCTCGGGGGACAGATGGGGCAAAATTAAAAAATTACACAGACAAAAGATACCTTTTTTAAAGTGTAAAGGCAAACCTCTGATATGCTGTCCAAAATGTATTAGGATCCTCAAAAGGAAAGAAAAATTTAACTTACCTCCATAGAAAATCAGAAAAAATAGGTGTAAAAGTGGATTAAGGTAGCCCCAATGATTCATCTATCTATACGGGAAGAAATACAAGGAAGTTATATACTAACACTCTTTATCTAATGATTGTAAGCACAATAATGCTTTTCCATAGATTTAAACTTACCATTGACCTAAAAATCCTAGGGAGCACACCCCAAGATAAGGTGCTGACGGGATAATCCACCCTGCATAGTTGGCGCCGCTGGGTTTTCCGGCCAAAACAAACGGTTTTTATGAGTGAAAAAAGGTCATCACCTAGGTACCCCCGTAACAAAACCGGCCCCCCCAGTGCCGAAGACGCGCGGATGCACCGCAGAAGAACGCGGCGCCTCCGCAAAGCCCGGGCGTCGCATATACACGGACAACCACGCATCCCCGCGCGCCCAAGACGCATCCCTTTCAAGGCACACAAAAAGGGTGATTAAAAGAAGGCGCTCATAAGAAAAAGCACCTAATAATTCATAAAGGGGGTTTTAAAAATACGTTACAACAAAAAAAACATGAGGATTATTAAAATAGAATGCACTTCAAAAAAAATAATAATGACAAAGTATCTCAATATTGTCATTTATAGTAAAAATACCACTACTCAGATATAGCAAGAAAAATTTAAAAAATGTTCATTTTAAATTCCCTCTGGGGTACAGTTTTTAATTTTAAAATCCAGAATGTCCCCACTCGCAAAAACACTTTCCCAAACACCCCCCGTTTGGGGGGGTTTTTTATCACAATCGTTTAAAAATTTATTATGTGGGATCCCCCCCAAACATTGAATTAAGTTTCGTGAAACGGCGTATCACTTTTGGCGAATATCATTGAAAGTTCCCAACTCGTCTCCTAATTTTTTCTTGGGGTTTTGCCATTATTCAACCCCAATTGCTTTTGCCTTATAGATCACGCCCTTCTTTTACAGTTTACAAAGTGCGAAATTTTTAAATCCTTTGAGAAATGTTACTGACAAAAGTATTTCCGTCTCAAAGAAGGGGCACCCACACAGCCACAAAAATTTGTAGCAGCCTAGGGTTTTTTACCCAACCCAAATTCAGTAGTCTTTGTGAAATAGAAAAGGGCTACACTAAAAGGGCCCTCAAATTTTTTTCCTCTCCTAAGGGGGTATGTGGGGGAAATCCCCCATATCCACAATCCAGATCGGGGTCTCAGAATGGACCCAATTTTTTTTTATGATCTCCTTTACCCTTTAGCTGCTCCTCAAAATCACCCACAACGGGGAACCGAATCCTCTGGTCCTTTGGTTTCTCTATTTTACAACAGAATTCCCCAAGGAGAGGGGATTTTTTTTATGAATCCCTCAAAATCCTATCTGGGTATCCTCTCTCAAAAAGAAACCGGAGAATTCCGCTTGTTTTTTATACTCTCTTTTTGTAGAACAGTTCCTACGAACCCCAAGGGTGTCCTTGGGGGATACCCCCCTTTTATGGGACGGATGACTAAGTCCCACCTAAAAAGGGAATTGGTGGCTGTAGGTTTTCGAACACCGATTTCTCAAGTTCCCCCTTCTGTTTTGTTAATAATAATATCTAAGAATGGGAGGGAGTGGGGAATTTAAACTCAAATGTGAAATGTAGCCCATGTATTTTTCAATTGAGGATCACAAATCCTTTTTAAATTTCCTCCTTGGGGGCCTGCCCAAAAAACCAAATGTCATTAAAGTATCGTGTCCAAAGAGGGTCTTTCTTGCCAAATGAATTTGCATCACCAAAAAAACAATTGTCCCCCACCAGCCCAGAGCAGACCTGCTAAGTTGGCGCACAGAAATTGCCCATGCAGTGCCCCCGACGGTGGGAAACCCCCTTTCCATCAAAAGTAAAAATTTTTTATGAGAAAAATTCCCAAAAGTGTCAAAACAAACTGTTATGTGGGCTAAATTGCACCCTTCGTTTGAGATAGTCTCGACTGCATGAAGGCCCGTTTGTGGGGGATGGAGAATACAATGCCTCCACATCTATCTTTTCCAATAAAAAAAGGAGGAATGGTTAGGCCCTTTTAGTTTAGAAGAAGATCCAACTGTCACGTGTTAGGGGGGCAATGCTGTCACAAAGGGGGGAAACACTTTTCTAAGGGAAAAGACATAAATTTTTCTTACAATCATTAGATAAGAGTGTTGTTGATAACTTCCCTGTATTTTTTCCTTATAATGAATGAAACATTGGAGCTACCTTACTCCACTTCACATCCCTATTTTTTCTGATTTTCTATGGAGGTAAGTTAATCTGTTCTTACCTTTAGAGACATACCTAATACATTTTGGACAGCATATCAGAGGTATTGCCTTTACACTTATACACAGGTATCTTTTCGTCTGTGTAATTTTTCAATTTTGCCACATCTGTCCCCTGAGGAATATTGGCAGTATGAAACATGTTGGGACTTCATCTTTATTTTAGGGTTAGTGTAGTGGTAAGAGTGCAATAGGGGGAGGTTCCTGACGGGGTCGTCCTAACGGGACGGGTTCTCCGTATGTTCTCTCTAGGGCCAGTATAGGCTCTTAGGGTGAGCTAGGTTTTTCTATTCCTCCGCCTTTTCCGACTTAGGTTTATCTGACAGTTGTTAGTTATATATATTTTAATACATTTATATTAAAAGTTATGTTTTAATAGTATACACCCTATTTCTGTTGGTCTATATTTAGTGAGGTGTTTACACTAGTGGTTTTCATGACCTCATCTAGTACTGTACGTTTATTGAATAACTTGTGGCAATAACATTTGTAATGAGGTGAGAAATATAAGGGTATGTTCACACGGCGAGTTGGATCCATTTTTAGATGTGTGTCTGGATCCGTTTTTCTGACCCAAAATGGACCCAAACACGCATCTAACAATGTGCAGTGTGATGTACATTGCTTTCAATGCAAAACACACATTGGTGTTCAGACGAGTGATCGCTTATGCGTGTTCTATTTGCATCTTCCTGATGCGTCTTTCAGATCCGTTCAAAGAATCGACATGTCAATTCTTGATCCGTTTGACGCAGCAGACGCCCTACTTAAAACTATAGGGTTCGATCCTGCTGCAACCAAAACACATCCAAACACGCACCTGTGTGTTGAATGCATGTTGGATGCGTTTTTCATGCGTTTTACACATAACGCTTTTGGATGCGATTTTCGGGTAGAAAATTTATCCAAAAACGTGGTGTAAACATATCCTAAGGCATCAAGTGAACGGTCAGTTCCTGTGCAAGTTGTGAAGTAGAGCTACACTGACAAGAACCAAATGTAATGGTTAGAGAACTCCAAAATGTCAGGTCTTTTAGGATGCTCCCGATATACAGTGATAAAATATACTGATGCACTTTCAGACACAGACATTGTTTATAAAAATCATTCAGTAAGAAAAGGAATCACAAATTACAAAAATAACTACTTGTAACAAGTTCTCTGCCTAAAATGGTAAATGGGACTGGAAAGTCGACGTGTTCATACAAATGGCTTTGGTCTGACTAATGTTGGTGTGGGTTTTACTGTCCCAGTTAAATTTAAACAGCTTTAATTAAAAAAAAAATGACCCTATTTGGTCTGTACTGAAGCTGAGCCATTTACTATTACAACGTGGTAACATTTTCAGATTATTCCAGGGATAGAAAATTATTTTCTTATTGCCTGTTCACTGGAAAGAACCTAATGTTTCATTAACCTTTATATAAAAAAAAAAGAAAGAAGTGCAGCTTCTCTTCCATGCAGGCCCAGAGCTGTCTTCTGTAGTTCTTGCTTTATTGATGATGTCTCAAAATGGAGCAAAAATCTCCACAGTATCTCTGTGTCAAGACTTCAGATGACCAAAAGGGGTGAGAAGAACTACAAAGAAGGTGGCATGGTGTGAGACGATGCCTCATCAAGCAGGAGCGCCATCAGGACAGTATGGGCAGTACTCCTTTCAGGGACCTTGATCACATTTTTTTAATCAATGGGCTCAGATGCTTTAGCTCCATAGGGCCATGAAAATTGCAGAGAGCTACAGTTAGAGTGGTGGGGGAAGCTGTGCAGAAGAGGATGCTAGGACTTGTAGTTTACAGGATGCCAGGGCTTGTAGATGTAGTTTACAGGAGCGCATGACCAGCCCCATAATTTGAAATTCAGCTGGTGTCCAGATTAAGATTGAAGGCAGGAAGCATAAAGTAAAAAAGTCAAACATGGAGATCATAGAAGACCCTAGTACCTGATGTAATATTTACACACACATATATATATATAATTATACACTTATGTCTATATTTATCTTTCTATGTATATAGTCCCCGGGTTACGAGCAGGATAGGGACTATAGGTTTGTTCTCAAGTTTAATTTGTGTGTAAATCAAAACAAGTACATTTAGACTGAGCATAGAGGGACGGCAGTGTCCAATTTTCCATCTGAGCATAGAGGAACGGCAGTGTCCGGTGTATAGACTGAGCATAGAGGGACAGCACTGTCCAATGTATAGACTGAGCATAGAGGGACGGCAGTGTCCAATGTATAGACTGAGCATAGAGGGACGTCAGTGTCCAATGTATAGACTGAGCATAGAGGGACAGCAGTGTCCGGTCTATAGACTGAGCATAGAGGGACAGCACTGTCCAATGTATAGACTGAGCATAGAGGGACGGCAGTGTCCGGTGTATAGACTGAGCATGGAGGGACAGCACTGTCCAATGTATAGACTGAGCATAGAGGGACAGCAGTGTCCGGTGTATAGACTGAGCATAGAGGGACAGCAGTGTCCTGTGTATAGACTGAGCATAGAGGGACGGCAGTGTCCGGTGTATAGACTGAGCATAGAGAGACAGCAGTGTCCGGTGTATGGGATGAGCATAGAGTGGACAGCATGTCCGGTCTAAAATGACTGAGCATAAGAGGGACGGCAGTGTCCGGTCTATAGACTGAGCATAGAGAGACGGGCAGTGTCCGGTGTATAGACTGAGCATAGGGGACAGCACTGCCCGGTTATAGACTGACCCATAGAGGGCCCGCGCAGTGTCCGGTGTATAGACTGAGCATAGAGGAGACAGCAGTGTCCGGCGTATAGACTGAGCATAGAGGGAGGGAAAGGTCCATGTAAAACTGAGCATAGAGGGATGGCAGTTTTCCGGTGTATAGACTGAGCTTTAGAGGACGGCAGTGTCCGTGGAAAATAGACTGAGCATAGAGGGATGGCAGTGTCCAATGTATAGACTGACATAGAGGGAGGGGCAGTGTCCAATTATATAACTGAGCATAGAGGGACAGCATGTCCGTGTATAGACTGAGCATAGAGGGACAGCACTGTCCAATGTATTAGACTGAGCATAGAGGGACAACAGGGGTCCCGGTGTATAGACTAAGCATAGAGGGACAGCATGTCCGTGTATAGACTAAGCATAGAGGGACAGCAGTGTCTGGTGTATAGACTGAGCATAGAGAGACAGCAAGTTCCGGTGTATATAACTAAGCATAGAGGGACAGAAACTGTCGGTGAAAGACTACAATAGAGAGACAGCAGTTCCCGGTGTATAGACGAGCATAAGAGGGACAGCAGTGTCCGGTCTATAGACTAAGCTAAGGACGGCAGTGTCCAATGTATAGACTAAGCATAGAGGGACGCAGTTCCGGTTCTAAACTAAGCATAGAGGGAGGGCATGTCCAATTTATAGACAACATAGAGGGACGGCAGGTCCAAAATGTACAACTGAATAGAGGGACAGCAATACCGGGTTTAAAATACTGACAATGGGGGAGGCTGTCCGGGGTTTAAGAAAAAGCAAGGGGGGACGGCAGTGCCAATTATAACTGAGCAAGGGGGAGCAGTGTCCAATGTATAGACTGAGCATAGAGGGATGGCAGTGTCCAATTATACACCAAAGGTTTATTTTTAACTTCTAATCGCAAATCCCCCAAATTTGGAAAAATCCCCAAATTTCTTCAAACAAAAGTTTAGGGTTGTTCACATGGCTTATTGCGACACGCAAAGCACGCGTAATTCCAAAAGCCCAGGGGGGTGGCCCCCGGGGCCGCCCCAAAGACATACATTGTCAGTGACGCATAAGCATGGCGAACAATTGACATGTCAATTTTCCCCTGCGTGTACAATACCATAATTGCGGCGAGCATTACACCGAAATGCACGCCGAACTAAGTGGCAAACTAAGCCGTGTGCACATACCCTTAAAGTGCAAAACAGCCTAAAGACTCTCATAAACGACATTGTTAGGCCATAATCTTCACAATTTTTAAAAAAAATTTTCTCAGTACAGGCTTTCGCGACATGAAAGTTTCTCTCTGTCTTACAGCTTCAAATCCAGTCAGGTTCTCTCCTCCAAGTAGGCGGGTCCTCCCTCCCAGAGGCTGGTCTTCCCTCACTGAGGAATGGTGACATAATCATTCTGTGTGAGCAGTGGAAGGAAGAGGATGTCACAGCTATGCAAGGAAACCCCCTCACTGGTCAGTTCTCATGTCTGCAGAGCTGTTATCTCCCTCCCAGGCTCCATCCTTGTAACCAGAGCACCTGCATTGGTGTAAACAGTTATACACACAGCCTGGAATGATGAAACAAATGTGATTTAAAAACACCCTGCTCCTCCCCTCTTTATCAAGCAGAGGGGGAGGGCAGACTGTATAAGATTGTGTTATATTGGGGGAGTGAATCAACAGCTAGAAACTCATTAATTGCCCAGATCCTTCACCCAGAGATGAGCATAGAGGAGCTCAGCCCGCCTTTATTACACAACAACCCCATCGCAGAAAGCTGTTTCACTTTCATTTTACACAGCTCAGAGAGAAATAGGTACAGATAATGCAGGCAGCCAATCACAGCACGGGGATGGGGGTGGTTCCTGAACAGGAGGTGTTTCCCAAGAGGGCTGAACTAAATATCAGACAGCCAATCACAGCAGAAGGGAAGACACACCTACAGGGAGGAGAGACCTGCTTCTGGATTTCAAACTGTAAGCCAGAGAGAAAGCACAAGATGCCTGTGAAGGCCTGTAGTGAGAAAACCCTTTTAAAACAACATCTCATACAAGACCCATAAAACACTGATGGTAAAAAATGCAGGATCCTTTACTCTCAACTCACTGCACTGCATTGCCATTACCTAAGTTAATAGGAGACCAAAAAAGAAACAAACCACAATTTCAGCTATGCTAGCTGAGTATAAGTCTGTGCTAGGCTAACATCTGCACTTTTCCAAACTTCGGCATCTACCCTCCTTCTCAAACTAGACATTCCTGCAGATGCCTTCTCTCTCTCTCCCTCTCTCTCTCTCAGACTAGACATTCCTGCAGATGCCCTCTCTCTCTCTCTCTCTCTCTCTCAGACTAGACATTCCTGCAGATGCCCTCCTCTCTCTCTCTCTCTCTCTCTCCTCTCTCTCTCTCTCTCTCTCAGACTAGACATTCCTGCAGATGCCCTCTCCTCTCTCTCTCTCTCTCTCAGACTAGACATTCCTGCAGATGCCTCTCTCTCTCTCTCTCAGACTAGACATTCCTGCAGATGCCCCTCTCCTCTCTCTCTCTCAGACTAGACATTCCTGCAGATGCCCCTCTCTCTCTCTCAGACTAGACATCCTGAGAGCCCCTCTCTCTCTCTCTCAGACTAGACATTCCTGCAGATGCCCTCTCTCTCTCAGACTAGACATTCCTGCAGATGCCCTCTCTCTCAGACTAGACATTCCTGCAGGTGCCCTCTCTCTCTCAGACTAGACATTTCTGCAGATGCCCATCTTCTCTCTCTCTCTCAGACTAGACATTCCTGCAGATGCCCTCCCCTCTCTCTCTCGCTCTCTCTCAGACTAGACATTCCTGCAGATGCCCTCTCTCTCTCAGACTAGACATTCCTGCAGGTGCCCTCTCCTCCTCTCTCTCAGACTAGACATTCCACAGATGCCTCTCTCTCAGACAGACATTTCCTGCAGATGCCCTCTCTCTCTCAGAATAGACATTCCTGCAGGTGCCCTCTCTCTCTCAGACTAGACATTCCTACAGATGCCCTCTCTCTCAGACTAGACATTCCTGCAGATGCCCTCTCTCTCAGACTAGACTTTCCTGCAGGTGCCCTCTCTCTCTCAGACTAGACATTCCTACAGATGCCCTCTCTCTCAGACTAGACTTTCCTGTAGATGCCCTCTCTCTCAGACTAGACATTCCTGCAGATGCCTTCTCTCTCTGTTACGCTGGACTTGTGGATCCACTGGAGCACTGCAAGCGATGGTGAGAGCCACACCAGGGAGCGGAATCTAAGTGGGACCTGGTCTTCACCAGAGCCCACCACAAAGTGGGATGGTCTTGCTGCAGCGGGTTTCCACCAGGTCACTACCCCTGACGTAGTCGACTTGTGGTGGTAGCCGAGGTGCGGCCAGGTACAGGCAAACCGGAAGGCAGTAGTTGTAGATGGACGGGAAGAGTAGCGCTGACACGGGCTTGGCACGAGGACAGAGGAATTTGGATGGGCTAGGTACATAGCAAGACGTGCTAGCAAGGAGCTAGGGAACAACAAGGATCCAGCAGGGACTCAGCGGAAGTAATCCCTTTAAATAGGGTCAGCGGCCAGCAACAACCTATTGCCGGCGTGCTGGACCTTCAAATCAGGAGAAGCTAGCACGCGCGCACCCTAGTGGTGGGAGTGCGTGCAACGGCCAGCAAAGGGACGCGGAAGAACGGGAGCATGGCGGGGTGAGTATCTGTGCTCAAGACAATAATTTGGACCAGTCAACCTGACGAGCTGAGACGAAGTGACGCAAATAGCACCCCAGGACCTGGTTGACTCTTTCCACTTTGCCGTTCGACTGCAGGTGGTACGCTGAAGAGAAATCCAGGTTCACCCATAACAGAGTGCAGAGGGACCACCAGAACTTGGAAATATATTGGACCCCCCGGTCAGAGACTATGTGCAGAGGCAGTCCATGCAGACGGAAGACGTGCTAAAAGAACAAGTTGGCCAGGCGAGGTGCAGACGGTAAACCTGGTAATGGAAAGAAATGCGCCAATTTAGAAAAACGGTCTGTAACTGCCTAGATAACGGTATTACCCGATGAGGAAGGCAGGTCAGTGATGAAATCCATAGCCACATGTGACCAAGGAGTCTTGGGAATTGGCGAGGGTTGC
>JAODAL010074445.1:0-14368 GCA_025379985.1 Phyllomedusa bahiana
AGCTATTTCCGCCTCATAATCTCACACCACCCTGCCCCTATAAAGGACAGTTCTTACACAGCACTTTCCACATAACAGGATTAATACAATTACCCATTTATGTCACTTAAAACGCACTCTTGAATTCTTGATTTGCCATCTATTGTTTGGCTACATGTAAAACTTGTATCTGCATTCCTACTTGTGCTTGTCGGTGTGAGGTCAGGGGTTAGTAAGTAAAAAGTTGGACTTGAGCAGTCTGTTTTGCAGGAGGGAATGTTGACATGGTAAATAACACGTAGTTAAGTTTTCCACAGACTTTAGATATTTCCCTCCCCCATCTCTGTGGGATCCATGGACATATAGTAGGTTGCCTGTACATATTTGGGTATGGTCAGTTGGGTTATACCACCTAATAATGCAACTTCACCCAAAAGGGATAGCGGTTATATCATACCTGGTCTCTGTGCAATGGCTGTATAAAGTTACCAGTGAATTATGATCTCTACACATCAGCTACTGCAGTAGGAGTTCCTGAATTTTTATTGGTGATAACTAGACATGGATTATAAGTAGAGCACAAGTTGCTTTTGCCCAAAACTTCCACCATGTATCTTCCCTGATGGCCTTTTAGTAATTAACTAGCTGAGAAGAGGAGGCTACGTACATGGATGGCTCAGGTGTCACCATAACTTCCATAGACTTCTTCATGACCTAAGCAGTCAGATGGGCTTTAGGTGCAAAGGGTGAAGTGGAGGGAGTTGACAAATTTTAAGTTTGTACCCAACTTGCTAGTAGACAAGTGGAGATAGAGGTGTCAGATCTATTTAGTTGAGAAGAGGTGGCCACGTATGTGTATGATCCAGCTGTTTCCACAATGCCTATAGACCTTTCCATGATTTAAAGGAAATGTGTCACCAAAAAGTGACTGATTGCTTAACTCACTTTTTTTATGTTAAACACATTAAGAATTTTTGGTTATTTTTTTTTAATTTTCCATATCACTGTCAATATTTAATAGTTCTTAAGTCATGCAGTTTTCACTTTGACCACTAAGACTATTAATAGTCTGACACTTCCTGTTCTGTAGAGAAAGATTTTCAGTAATTATCTGCTCATTATCTGCACAAACAGTGTCAAACTAAATAGAGACACCAATGTGTATAGATAACACAGGATCAACCAGTCACAATAGGAGATAGTCACAGCTCCCCTTTCTCCGTCCCTGCACACTGACTTCTTCCCAGGTCACAGAGCATGCCTAGAAAACTCTCCTATAGAAGTCAATGGGACCAAGATAGTCTTAAGGTTCCTATGTGTATGAAGCTGCTGTAAAGCAGTTCAGGCAAGAGTGCTGTCTTCACAATCATACTGTATATAGACGACTGCATTGAGAAATCTACAATCAGAAAATAAAAAACGGCTAAGAAGAAAAGAATATGGATCAGGGTCTTGATTTAATAAGTAAAAAAAAAAAAAAAATATTGGTGACAGATTCCCTTTACGGGATCAGTTGGGCTTTAGGTATCATGGGTGAAGTGGAGGGCTTTACCAATTTTGCATTAGTAAACAACCCCAATGTAAGTTATAAACTAGAGGTTGTGGGGTTGGGATTGTTAGGCCGTGTTCACACGGCTTATTCCCGCCGGATTTGTGAGCCGTATTGAGCTCACAAATCCGCCGTGAATAATGGGCGGACGGGGGCGGGGCCGGAGCGCGGCGGGGGCGCCGCTCCTGGCCCCATAGACAATGCATTGTTTACGGCGCGTCCGCGCCGTAATAATGTGCATGTCACTTTCTCCCCCCGCGGCGGATTTGCCGAGCGGGGAGGAGCGACGGATTCCACTGTTCTCTATGAGAGCAGTGGATTACCGTAATGACTCCGACGGATTGGTGCCGTACTGAAGCGCAAATCCGGCGCGGAGTACGGCGCCAATCCGTGCCCAAATAAGCCGTGTGAACGAGGCCTTAGGGTACATTTAACCAAAAGCAAGATTATGTGTAAAGCTGGCAATATACATAAAACATCGGTCTCCTCTGACCTTTATATAAACACATTTGGTTCAGATGAATGTGCTTTCCTATTCAATGGTGGAGAAGATGACAAATCCCTGCTAGACACTTCTGATAACAGGTTATATTACTGCTGAATCTAAAGGTATGCCGCAATATGCCGGGTGTTTTGGAAGCCCGCGCTGATCAGTGCGTACTCCCAAAGCACGGCGGGGGAGGGTTAGAAATTAATGTTTTTTGGACACATGTATGAAACGGTTTTGGTCTAAAACTAACTGTTTTCCCCATAGAGACCTGTGGGGAAAAAATTAGTTTTAGACCAAAACCGTTTCATACATGTGGCCCTTAATGTTTACAGAGCAAAGCAGAAGAGAAGACATTCCATTTGGATCTGTAGTCTATAGGGGAGGCAGGTGGGTGGCCCTTATAATAGTAGATGTGCCTGCCTCCTTATTAGCCACTGCTGTTTAGGATGTGGGCACATCTACTACTATAAGAGCTGTCAACCTGCCTCCCCTAAGGCCATGTTCACACGGCTTAAAATGGGCCGTATTTCGGTCCGTAATTACGCGCCGAAGTGCGCAAATTACGGGCCGAAAACGGCCCATTCATTACGGTAATTCACAGTTCTCATAGAGAACTATGGATTACGTCTCCTCTCCCCACCCGGAGAAGCCGCCGGGCGGGGAGATATTTGACAATTATTATTATTATTATTTATTTTAAAGCGCCATTGATTCCAGGGCGCTGTACATTCGAGGGGGTTACATACATTACATAAGTCAAAACGAGTACAGTGATAGGGATAATGACAATTGGCACGACAGAGGGAGAGAGGACCCTACCCGCGAGGGCTTACAATCTACAAGGAGGGGGAAAGAGACAGGAGGTGAGGGGCAGAGATGTCTGTGGAGGAAGTAGTGACAAGTTTAGTGAAGGTTATAGGCAAGCCTGAAGAAATGGGTTTTCAGGTTGCTTTTGAAGCTGGTGAAAGTGGAGGAGAGTCTGATGTGTTGGGGCAGTGAGTTCCAGAGTGTGGGTGAAGCACGAGAGAAGTCTTGGAGACGGTTGTGTGAGGAGCTGATAAGGGGAGAGCAGAGGAGAAGGTCCTGTGAGGAGCGGAGAGTGCGTGAGGGGAGATATTTGGAAATTAGGGCAGAGATGTATGGAGGGGAGAGGTCATGGAGAGCCTTGTAGGTCATGGTTAGTAGCTTGAAATGAATTCGCTGGGCAATGGGAAGCCAGTGAAGGGATTGGCAGAGGGGAGAGGCAGAGGAGTAGCGAGGAGAGAGGTGGATAAGACGGGCAGCAGAGTTAAGGATGGATTGGAGGGGAGCGAGGGTGCTAGCTGGGAGGCCACTTAGAAGGATGTTGCAGTAGTCTAGGCGGGAGATGACAAGGGCATGGACCAGCATTTTTGTAGTGTCATAGCCGAGGAATGAGCGGAATGCGAGAGATGTTTTTCATGGTGGAGGCGGCAGGCAGAGGTGAGGTTTGGATGTGTGGTTTGAAAGATAAAAGCAGAGTCTAGGATTACCCCAAGACAGCGGACTTGTGGGACCGGTGAAAGTGTAGAGCCGTTGACTGTAATAGAGAGATCAGGGGCAGAGTTGGATGGTGGAAAGATGATGAGTTCTGCCGCTAGCAGTGATTGTCTATGGGCCGGCGAAATTACGCCCCGCAGTTAAGCCGTGTGAACATAGCCTAACAGATCAGTTGCCACCAAACTGCCTAACACAGCAGGAAGGTATAGCAGAAGGTCAATGGACTACAGGTGCAAACAAAACGTCACTTCCTGCTCTGTTAGCATGATTGAAAAGGTGAAGACCCAACTTTTAATACCAGTAATTTCAATGAATTATCACAATATAATGAGATTAGTGTAGCAAAAAAATGAGTTGGACAACCCCTTTAAGGGTATGTTCACATAAGTAAATCGACTGCAAAAATCAGCAGCATTTCTACAGTGAAATAGATGTTTAAAAACCTACCCCAAAGTAGTGTGGATTGTGGCACTTTTTTTTTTTTTTTTTTTTTAACGGATTTCAATGGGAGAAGACAATGAAGTCAATGTAGAAAAATCTGCAACAAAGTCCAGAACAAATTCTGCACTAGTTGGTGTAGGTTTTTCAAGGACATATTTATTTGTAGAAATGCTGTGACTTCCTGTGGATTTACCCCATGTGAACGTACCCTGAAAAGGGATTTCTTCAGACATCAGGGTTGGGTGTGATCCTGAGTAAGGTTTGGTAACATTGTAATAAGTAGGGAAAACATTTTAAGATTTTACAAGACTATGGTTGCTGCACTTTCCATGTTACATAAAAGTGTGAAGAAACACGTTGCACATAAGTAGCATTTCATTTCTCTTACATTATACTGCTTGTTACAACAGAGTATGGACAGGATATGTGGTCAGATAAGGCTTAGAGCACACATGGAATTTTCTGCTGCCTTTATAAGAATATATAACCGTGCCATTGTACATGTAGTGGGTTTCAAAAGTATTTATAGCCCCTGAACTGTTCCTCACTTTTAAACATTACAGCCTCAAACTTAAATGTATTTTGCTGAAATTATATGTGACACAGCAATACAAGGTAGCAAGTATTTGTGGTGTACAAACAATGATACGTACTTTTCCAAATTAAAAAAAAATGTAAAGTGTGGCGTATATATATATATTCACTCCCTGTACTCCGATATTCCTAAAGAAAATACAGTGTGGGCAATTGCCTTTAGAAGTCACCTAATTAGTAAATAGAAGATATCTGTATGTCATTTATTCTCAGTATAATTACAGCTGTTTTGTGAATTCCTCCGAGGTTTGTTAGAGAACATTGGTGAACAAACTGGATCATGAAAACCATAGAACACTCCAGACAGCTCAGGGATAAAGTTGCAGCAGTGTATTGCAAGGTTTTAAAAAACTAGCCCAAGCTCTGAACATCTCACAGAGCACTGTTCAATCTAACCTACCAAGACATGGTCCACTTAAACTGACAGCCCAGACAAGGAGAGCACTAATTAGAGAAACAGCCAAGAACCCAGGATCACTCTGAAGGAGCTGCAGAGATCCATAGCCCAGGTGTAAGAATCTGTCCACAGGACAACCATTGGGCTATGTTCACATGGCTTATTTTGGGACGGATTTCAGCCCGTAATTCGCGCCGTACTGTGCGAATTACAGGTGAAATCCGTCCCAGTCATTACGGTAATCCACAGTTCTCAGAGAACTATGGATTCCGTCTCCTCTCCCCGCATTTCGCGAGCGGTATAAGCACCGTAAATAATGAATGTCTATCGGGCCGGTGGACTGCCGCCCCGGAGCACACGACGTAATTGTGGGCGAAATTCGTCACAATGACGCCGGGTGCTTTGGGATCGCATTGATCAGCGCATATTCCCAAAGCAGAGGGGGCCGACAGCTCGCCGGCCCCATTGACATACATTGATCGTGGTGTGTATTCGCCATGTCACGTTCGTATATTGTACGCTCGGGGAAACGAGGCGTAATCCATAGTTCTCTATGAGAGCTATGGATTACCGTAATTATGGGGTGCATTTCCCCGCGTTTTAAGCGCAGTATGCCGTGAAATATGCGCCGAAATGCGCCCCTGAATAAGTCATGTGAACATACCCTTAGTCATTCACTCCAAAAATAGATTGGCAAGAAGAAAGCACTTTTTGAAAGCAAGACAAACACCAGTTTGCAAAAAGCCATGTAGAGGACACTGCAAGCATGTGGAAGAAGGAATTCTGGTCAGATGAGACCAAAATTTAACTTTTTGTGGAGGAAAACCAACGCTGCTGGGGGCACCACTATGCGGGGGGCGGCTTTGCTTCAGCAGGGACTGGGAAGCTGGTCAGAGTAGATAGGAGGATGGGTGTTGCTAAACACAGGGCAATCCTGGAGGAAAACCTGTTCGGCTATGTTCGCATGGCTTATTTTGGGATGGATTTCGTTCTGTATTTCGCGCCGTACTACGCGAAATACGGCTGAAATCCGTCCCAGTCATTACGGTAATCCACAGTTCTCATAGAGAACTATGGATGATGTCTCCTCTCCCCGCTGGCAAAATACGGCGAGCGGGGAGAAAGTGACATGTCAATTATCCCGGCGGGATAGGCGCCGTGGATCATGAAAGTCTATGGGGCCGGCGAGCAACCCCCCCCCCGCTGCACAACACACAGCGTAATTGTGGGCAAAATCTGTCCCCACAATTACACCATTCATAAGACGTGTGAACATAGCCTTAGAGGGGCTTCGGTTCACCTTCCGGCAGAACAACGACCATAAACATAAAGCTATAATGGAATAGTTTACATCAAAACATATTAACGTGATAAAATGGCTCAAAGTCCAAACCTATATCTCATTGAGAATCTATGGCAGGACTTGAAAAATGCTGTTTACATACATTCACCAACCAATCTGACTGATCTAGAACTGTTTTGAAAAGAACAATGGGCAAACATTCCAGCCTCTAGATGTGCAAAGTTGGTAGAGACATCCCCCAACAGACCATTGCAGGTGGCCCTACAAAGTATTAACTCAGGAGAGCTAAATACATACATTACTCACAAAGTTAGGGATTTGTTTTTTGGTTAAAATTTCAGTATAAACATAAAATGTCATATTCAGCTATTCAATTTTTCAGTACTTTTTGCACAACTTACTGATCTCTAACAAGGAGCTTGATGGAAAAATTCACAACAGTTGTTTGATCCCTGAATCGCCCAATAAATTTAGGTGATCAATTTGAATTGGGATTTAAACAGTCCTCCTCATCATGCTGTTCACATTTTGAAATCGTGAGACCAAGACAACATCTTACAATTGATCAACAGTACCTTGCCATTGCGAAGCTTCAAACAGGAGGTTCTCAGACACAAGTGGCCACTGAGCTTAACGTGTCAACAGCAGATTGCAACAAAGATACAAGGACTGGAAGAGTCACAGAAAGGCAAACAAGTGGATGTCCTTTGGCTCCATCACACACTGGTAACCGCTTCATTGTAAACAACGCCCTGAAAAAACGGATAATGAATGTCACACAACTCCAGGCATGTTTAAAGGAGGCGAGAGGCAAACAAATGCCATGTCAGACCATTTGTAACCATTTACATCATTGTGGTCTGTATACTAGACAACTGGGAAGTATACCTGACCATTACCTGACCTGGCTGAGGCTCTTCTTGACATCTCGAGCATCCTTGGCGGCCATTATTTCTGAGCAGAGTGAATCGACTTTCATCACTGAATAGCATTGAAGACCAATGGTCCCCCCTCCAGCGTAGTTGCTCCCTGGCCCATGCAAGACAATGATGCCCGTGTCCTATGCTGTGGTCAGGTCATCTAGCACACTGACCACCGTGATGTAGATGGTTATGAATGATCTGACGTGACACTTGATTGCCTATCACCTCCCTTAAATGTGCTTGGAGTTTTGTGGCATTCAATTCAAGCAGTCTTCAGTGTGTGATGGAGCCAAAAGATGGCCACTTCTTTGCCTTTGTGACTCTTCCAGTCTCTGTTACAAGCACAGTTGCCACTTCCATCTGGGAGTATCCTGCTTGAAGCCTTGCAATGGCGAGGTACTGTTGATCAATTGTAAGTTGCTATCCTGGGCTCATGATGTCAAAGTGTGAACAGCATGATGATTAGGACTGTATATATCTCAATTTAAAATTGATCCCCTAAATTTATTGGGCGATTCACAGATCAAACACCTGTTGTGAAATTTGCCATTCAGCTCTTTGCTAGAGATCAGCAAGTTGTGCAAAAAGTACTGAAACAGTTGGACATGTGCATTTTAAAGTTAAGAGTGCTTTCACACAGCGCAGATTTGGTGCAGTTTTAATTGCTCTTCATTTAAACTGCCTTTATTACCAGCAAGCTTTTTGCACTTCTCTAAACTGTTTGGAAAGTGAGTAAGGATATGTTCACACAGCGTGTTAGGTCTTTTGTGACGTGTGTCTGGGTTCGTCTGAACGGTCACAGACACGAATCTAACAATGAGCAGTGAATTTAACACTGCCGGCAATGGGAAACACGTATCGGTGTTCACATGAGAGATCGCCGATGCGTGTTTGTCTCACGTCTGTCCGATCAGTCTTTCGGATCCGCTCCAAGATGTGACATGTCACACGCATCACAAAAGCGCATGTTCACACGGACCTAACACACCGTGTGAACATAAATTAAGGGTATGTTCACACGGCTTATTATGCCAAGTATTTCGACGCGTGTTGCGCTTCATACACGGCGAAGTGCACACCACAATTACAGTAATTCATAGCTCTCTGTGAGAGCTATGGATTACACGTCATCTCCCCACACATACAATCCGCTCGCTTAGGCGCCACGGACAAAGCAGGTCAAGGGGGCCGGCCGGCCGGGGACCGCCCCCCCATGCTTTGGAATTACACGCTGATCAGCGTGTGGTTCCAAAACACATGGTGTATTGCGGCGCGTACTATAAGCGCCACAATAAGCCGTGTGAACATGCCCTTATCCATTAGTGTGCTTGTAATCCACAAGACTTCAAAACACAGTAATTGATTACTTTCTTGAAACTCCTTTCTGAACAATTTAGACAACTGAAAGAAGTTTGCTGGTAATAAAGACAGTTTAATTGGAGCGCAGTTAAAAATGCACTAAAACTGCACTGTGTGAAAGCACCCTAAGGCTATGTCTACACTGCATCAGACAAAAAAACGGCCCAAAAGCGTCCGTTTTTTCTCTGATGCAGGACCGCGGCTTTTGTCACGCGTTGTGACAAAAGCCGCGGTTACTTCTCATTTTCCTGACATCCCCCATACAATTGTATTGTATGGGAAGACGGCAAGAAGACGAGAAGCGCCAGCTTATTATACAACATGTTTAGAGATGGGTGAATTGATTCTAGCGAAGTGGAATTAGTTTAGAATTCCAGGAAAACTTCAATTTTGAACGAAGTCAAAGTTCGGGGTGATTTGCGGGAACGAAGCGTGTTTTTAGTTGATAAAATGGCTGCAAGCACATGGCGTTACATGGGGCAAAGAACTCTGGGAGGAAGAAGGGCATAGCCTGCATGACATGTGCAGAGATGAAGCCAATCAGAGACCGGCGGGATTCTGTGACGTCACCACACTATATAAGTCCGGGCGCGACTTTGGGAGCTCAAACTCCTCTCACTGTACTGATTAGGGAAGGTGCTGCCACGGCTGCTTATGATATCTGATACTAAAGAACTCATTTTTATACAGCGATGTTTGGGGGTGTCTCAGAGACTGCTTCTCTTACGTTCTATTTCTGATTTTGTGGGGTATTGGATCTGAAGTCCAGTGTTTGTTCAGTGCAGCTGCATATACATTTTAATGCTATCTGCTCACAGCACATTGAATATCCAAGGGTTATCTAAGCCTGTTCCTGTTGTATTCAGTTAAAGAAACAGCGTTTTTACAATCCAAATACCACTTCATTTTTGGTTGCTCATTTCTTTTGCACAATTTAGATCCAGGGGTTAATTAAGTGTTGTTCTGCTGTTGTGGTCACTAAAAGAAACTGTGTTTTTCACCGCCAAAAAAGAAATTTTGGCTGTAGCATAATTCATATCCGAAGGTTAATTACAAGTTTTTCTGTTGTTGTGTTCCATAAAATGCACGCCGTTTTAACACGCTGCAAAGCTGGTAATTGTTGGAAGCACATCTCTTTTGCGCAATTTACATCCAGTAAGTATAAGTATTTTTCTGCAGTTGTACTTAGGAAAAGAAACGTTATTTTTCACCGCCAAAGAAGAAACTTTGCCTGTAGCATAATTCATATCTGAAGGTTAATTAAGCCTGTTTGTGCTTTTATATTCAGTAAAATACACAGCGTTTTTAAACGACACATACAAGTACATTTTTTCTGGCCATTTGTGGAGCGCAATTTATATCCAAGGGTTACCCAAGCCTGTTAGTGGGTTCATTTGGAGTCAAATACAGGGTGTGTTTTATCTATACAGATATCTTCATCAAACAGTGTCTGTACATTTTAGAACAAACAGTATGTCAGACAGAGAGGTGGCAGGCTCTGCACCTGCGAATGGCAGTGGCACAAACATTCCTGGAACAGGCCCAGGTCGCAGCACAGCACGGGGACGTCGCAGCAGGGGTCACTCGGTGAGGCCACAACTGCCGCTGTCATCTAGCGGCCGTGTGTTGACCAGCAACCCAAGGGTTCTTGATTGGTTGACTAGGTCACCCACTTCCTTCCAGATGACATCTGACAACCCCAGCCAAGAGTCGGTGGGAACGTCAGACACGACCCTTAGTTGGCATGGCCCGGGAGCTGGTCAGCGGCCCTCACCTGTCCTCAACCCGCCTCTGTCCCATCCGGTTCCGAGATCTACTATGTGGTCTGGGCTCAGCACCACTATATAGCGAGGATGAACAATTTGAGGAGGGCAGTCAGCAGCTACTTGGCAGCGAAGAAATGGGGTCAATATCCCCTGCTTCTTGCAGTAGGCGGCAAGGTATAGATGTGGAGAGTGGCATGGAAGGTCATGTTGTGAGGGGTCAGCCTCTGCATACCAAGACTGGTGAGGAGGACAGCAGTGACGATGAAACACAAATAGATGATGATGTAGCCGACCGCACTTGGGAGCCGGGTGAGGCAAGGGCTTCATCATCGTCAGGAGAAGAGGGCGTCAGCTTGTGCGTCAGGCAGCAGCGCAGCCAGCAAGTGGGTCGTGTGGCCGTGAGTCAGCAGGATAGCAGCAGTGTGAGGTCGGGAGCCAAGCGGCCATGGGGTAGAAAACCCGCTTCGCAGGTCCAAGAAAGTAGTGGCACAGGGGCTCAGCGAGGCAGCGGCGGCAGTAGTCACTCAGTGCGGAGCATTGGCGGTAAAATCAGATACTCGGCGGTGTGGCAGTTCTTTGCTAAGACACCGGAGGAGCCGAATATGGGTATATGTAGAATCTGTAGGCAGAAAGTGAAGCGTGGCCAGGGAGCTAACGGCACCACGGCCCTGCGTCAACACATGCAGCGTCACCATCCGGTGGCCTGGGAGAAACGTGGCTCAGATGTGGTGGTCCATCCTGCCGCCACAGCAGCAGCAGCAGCGCCCAGTGGCACGCATGCCATTGCAGCCAGTCAAGGCTCCACCACCTCTGCAGAAGGGAGCTGTTTCTCTTTGCCATCATTTCCTGGTCCAGATGCACTCTGCCACCCCAGTTAGAAGGTCCACTGGACTACTGGGCAGCCAAACTGGATGTGTGGCTGTAACTTGCCGAGTTTGCAGTGGAGAAGCTGTCCTGCCCGGCCAGTAGTGTGGCATCAGAGCGGGTGTTCAGTGCGGCGGGGGCCATTGTTGCCCCAAAGGAGAACCCGCTTGTCCACGGGAAATGTGGAACGACTGACAATGAATCAGGCGTGGATCGGCCAGGATTTCCACACACCAATGCCTTAGGCGTCAGATTACATCAGCCATGACGCCTCTCCAAAACTTTGAGAAATGAGTCTGGATTCAAACTACCTGCCTCAGCCACTATTCTGATGCCGCCACACATCTGCTGACAGTTTTTCCATCTGCCTACCACCATCTTTATCAGGGACTGGTATTGCCACCCACCTCCACACTCTGTCATTGTGCCACTCTGGCCTCATGCTGCTGCTGCCGTGCCCTCCACACTGTCATTGTGCCACTCTGTGGCCTACTCCTGTTTTTGCCACCTTCAGAATGTCATTGTGCCACTGCCTGACCTCATGCTGCTGTGGCTGCTGCCGTCACCTGCACACTCTGTCACTGATGTTGCCACCTGAGCCCTCAGCTTGTTTTTTTTCCAGCTTTCGCTGGCATGACTATCAGGCAACATTCCCCCTTCAGTTTTTTGGTCAGTTTTGCCCTCTTAAGTGCCCAGGGAATTTTAGAGTGAAGCGATTCTAAGAGCGGCGGCAGTCATGTGCGTGTCATACTAAAACACAACATTGTATGAAGACCAAACCAAGCTCCCTCTGCATATTTAAGCATGGCACAACGTTCTACAGCACCCTGCAGGCTCTGTGCAGCCTGGAAATAGCTGCTTTTTTTAACGCGATTCGTCCCGAAGTAATTCGGACCGAAACAAATTTTGTCGGGAAATTCAGTGAAGTCGGCAAATTGAATTTGAGAAATTCGCCCATCTCTAAACATGTTGTATAATACGCCGCTGCCGAAAGACGGGCAGAGAAAAGACGAGCTGTGTAGACAGCAGCTCGTCTTTTCTATTGTTGCTATGGGTCCGCACTAATGATCGTATCTGCAGCACTTTTAAAGAAAACGAAAAGCGCCGGAGATACGATCGTTTTCCTGTGCAGTGTGGACATAGCCTAAGAGGTGTTCTCATTTAGTTCATTTAAAAAGAAACGTCAAGACCGCGCGCCGGACCGGGCCACGCCCCCATGAGGGGAGGCGCGGCATGACCCGGCACGCTGGGCGCGGCCGGAGCTCGGCGCGGTGACGCGCCAGTCGGGAGGAGGGGTTCGGGCGCAGGGGAGGGGCGGTTTTTTAAGGCCGCCTCCTCGCCCGGGAAAGCATCGGCGCAGCACGTGTGAGGCAGTCCCACACGCCCTCCCTTTAAAATTAGAGTTCGGTGCGTAGGGGGTGTGGTCAGGGGTGTGTGGTTTCCCGGGCACAGCTTGGGTGTCGGGACTATTTATTTTCATGGTGCCGTGGCAGTCGAGGTTTTTGGAGTGGTGGAGGGAAAATTTGGGGAGGGAGTCCTTCGGGGTAGGATTCCCACAGAGTCTGGGTAACTTGGACGCCCGGCGAAGGTGGGGTCTTTCGGGGGGTTATCCCTGGGAGCAAAATGGAGGAGCCATAGAGTATGGCTTGTGGGCCTCCGAGCCGTGGAGTAACGGCTGGGGCAAAATGGTGGTTTGTCCCTTCGGGATTGGGTCGCCGGGTCGGTTTTTTGGGGGTCCAAGGGCCTCGGCCCCATATTTGGTAAGGGGTGGTTGGAAAAGTTATGTGGGTTAATTATGGGGTTTTATATAGAAATATATATGTATATGGAGAGGCACGGGTATAGTCGGATTATTTATACGTGGATATATGTTTACATAAAATATATTTATATACCGGTTTACGAGTTTATATTATATTTATACTGGTTGTTTATATTTATGTGTATTGGTTAAAAAAAAGGCTGCTGGGGCCTTTTTATCCAAACAGGTTTTTCGCGTCATTAGGGGGAGGCCACAGTGGGGGGGTGGGGCCCAAAGGAACAAGGGAATTTGGGGGAGGGCAGGACTGCAACTCACTTCCCCTGGGGGTATAAATTTTTATGTTCATCCTAAAATTTCAACAAAAGCAACTTTTTCCCATTTTCCTACATTTACAAATCTTGATTTATTTTCAAAAAATCACAAAAAACTTTTTGAGTTTGGGCTGTAATTTTAAGAATGAAAACCAGTAGTTTTTGTTTTTTTCTCCTCCATGTAATTTTTGTCATATGTTTGATGATTGTTTATGTAAAATTATACGATTTTGTTTTTTTAAAGTTGTTAAATAAATTTTTTTTCCTTTTTTGGGGCAAAAAAAAAAAACAATGAATGGGGAAACAGTTCAAAGGGTAGGAAGACTTTGCAACCGACGAAAACCAGTTAGTGTTAGTTTCACAAATTCTTGTAGCTCAGATGAAATGATAGTTAAATTAAAACTGCGGGGCTAAAAGGTTAAATTAACGGTTCAATCTTGGTGTTCGCACGTCACAGGAAGGGGGTTGCCCTGTCTAAGGTAAAGTAAACTGCAACATGGTTTAAGATTACAAAGACACATAGGAAATATAGCCGGGGGGACCTGCAGCTTTTCTCCCCCCTGTGAATAAAAGTGGATGTGCTCATAATACAAATGGTGAAGCAATCCAGCCAATGTGCCCCTCCAGGTATCAAAAAACCAAAACCCAAAATTAACGCCGTTCCGACATTATCCCTATGGGGTTAATGTCCATCACTTTTTTCAAACGAACCAAAAGCTTTTTTCCTCTAGAATCAGGATGCCTCAATTAAGACTTTACTGTAGCATTTTTTTCCCATAGAAATATGAATGATGGGGTAATTGAACTACATGATGCCCCTGTTGTGCCTTGGATTCCCCAATACAACCAATGGAAATGATCAGGGAACATGATGAAATAGACGGGCGGAGCGAAAGTTTAAAACCGGTTTTTTATTTTAAAATGCGCCGAATCTAGAAAGGGTTTTTGGTGTTTTAAATGGGGTCTTTTAAAATTTTTACCGCTCGCTGTGTTTTGCCGCATTATGGACTTAGAAAATAAGTAATGTTTAAACAGTATAAAGGGGTACGATTCGGAAATAAAAAAAAGTATTAGAATACATTTCAGGAAAACACTATGATATGACTTTCTTG
>JAODAL010074446.1:0-14368 GCA_025379985.1 Phyllomedusa bahiana
GTCATTAAAAATGAAAGGTGCGGGCCCACGGCATACTCCCATTGAAATGAATGGAGTGAACCCGCGGTGCGGGCCACTTTATCCGTTGAATAAAGAGTTTGTTTTTAAAAGAAAAAGTGTAATAAAAAAAAGGAGTCTTGTTTAAGTCCCATTTTTATGCTAAAAAATTTTTTGGGAAATTTTTTTTTTTTTTTTTTTTTTAATTTTTTCCATATCATTTTAATTTTTTTTAAAAAATTCTTAAGCCCGGGCATTTTTCTTTTTGGGCCCACTAGGGCTTTTTTGGGCACTGCTTTAACAGCATTCAGAGGGGATGCTTTAAAGTAGTTTTCAGGGCACATAGGAGACTTAAGACTGACTCACCCCAAATTCACATCAAAAAGGAGAGCTTTCTGGTCATGTTTCTGGACCTGGGAAGAAGCCCACTGTGCAAAAGGGTAAAAAGGGTAAACCCTGTGACTACCCCTCTTTTGACGGGTTTGGACCGGGTTTTAATCTATTTTACCCTGGGTGCCCTTTTCCACTTTGCCCCTTTTTTTGGCTGAAAATGAGCGCCCAACTGGAAATTTTTCTCCCCAAAACCCGGGAAAATTTTCCAGACTTTTAGGCTTATTTGGCCAAAGGGAAAACTGCGGGATTAAGAATTTTTTAAAAAATATTGAAAGTGATAGGGGAAAAAAAAAAGAAAGCCAAAAATTTTTTTAAAAAAAAGTGTTGAACAAAAAATGTGATTTAAAACAATAAGTTTTTTTTTAAATGACACATTCCCCAGGGGTAAAGACCATACCCATCTTGAAACAACCCCCCCAAAAACTTAAAAGGTTCCCCCGGGTTGAAGGGTTCGAAATTTGTGCAGTTTACTCCCCAAAAACTTTTCCCAAGGGGAAAGCTCTGAGTACAGAGGGGGACCTATCCCAAAAACCCATGTATGGAAAACCCCAAAAGAAAAAACGGTCTAAGATGGAGAAATCCTTTAAGAAACCGATATCTGCGCGGGTTAAAACCAGGAAACCTCAAAAACACCTCGTCTCCCTTTCCCGCCATAGCCAAAAACACCCCCCTTTTTAAGAAGAGTAAATCCTTTTCGCCCGGGTCCTTACTGCGGGTAAAGGGGCCCTGAAGGGAGCCCGGCGGCAGCCCGGGGTGACCCCCTAAAAAATTTTTCCCCTTTTCTCCCTAAAAAAGATTTTGTAATAGGAAGGGAACTATTAAAAAATTTCCAAAATGGGTGAAACTCCCAATTCATTCGAGAAACCCCAAGCTCCCCTCACACGTAAGAATTTGGTTATAACGAATCACGCTTTTTGGTACCTGAAAAGATCCAAACGAAACCTCCCACATCTTTAGGCTTCTCTACAAAGAAAAGGGAAAAGGAAATTTCCCCAGGCCCCCAAAAAAAAAGTTGAACTATTTCATTTAAAAGAACAAGTGGTTTAATAAAGGCCCCGCACTTAGTAACCCCTTAAAGGGGTGTTTTCCGCAAAACTAAAAAATTTCAGGGTACGGGTTTGCCCACAAGGGAAAGGGGGAATAGGATGGGGAAACTTGAGGCTTCCTCCTTGTTCATTTCTTTTGGACTTTTCTGAATAAAAAAGTGAATGGGGGAAAATTTGGGGGCACTCAAAGGTCCACCTCCCCATTCACTTTCAGGGGGAGTTTCTGAATAAAAATTTTAAATTTGAGGAACGGGCCCCTCTAGGTCCCCTCCTCTTTCACTTCAAAGGGGGGTTTCCGAAAAGAAGTGAATGAGGAACGTGGCACTCTAGGTCCTCCTCCTTTTTTTATCTAGGGGAAAATTCCAAAATAGAATGAAGAGGAACGGGGCCACTCAATTTTGTCCTCCCATTCACTTCTAGGGGATTTCCCTAAATAGAAGTAAATGGGGAAAACGTTCACCCCAAGGCGTCCCCCTCTTTTTAACTTCTTTTGGGAGTTCTAAATAAATTTAAATTTAAAAACGTGGAAACTGGGGGGGTCCTCCCCTCGTTCCCAACTTCTATGGGTGTTCCAAAAATAAGAATAATAGGGAAGTGGCCACTCGAGGTCGTCCTCCTATTTCCCCTTTTTCAAATTGGGAATTCCAAAATAAAGTTAAAAGGGGAACTGGCCACTCCGAGTAGCCCTCCTCGTTCACTTTTTAAGGGGATTCCCGAATGACTGAATGGGGAAACCCTTGGCACTCGACCCCTCCTCCTCTTTTAACTTCTAGGGGAAGTTCCGAAAAGAAGTGAAGGGGGAACGTGGCCATTTGGGGTCGTCCTCCTTTTTCACTTTCTATGGGAGTTCCGAATAGCCCTGAATGGGGAAACGGGGCCCCACCGAGGTCATCCTCCTCCTTCTTTTCCCAATGGGTTTTAAAAAAAAGAAGTAAAAAGGGGGGAAAGTGGCCACTCGAGGTCGTTTTTCTCGCTCATTTCCCCCTATGGTTTTTCCTGAATAAATAAAAGAGGGGACGTGGCCATTTCGGGGGTTCCCCCCGTTCATTTCCTTTTGGGGATTTTCCCGAATAGAAGTGAACTTTATTTTTGGGTGGGAAATTTTCCCTTTTAAAACCCCCCATTTTTGGGGGTTAAATTCCCCCTTTAAAACCCCTCTGAAAACCCGACTGGTTCAAAGGGATAAATTTTTTTCCTTAACCAATTTGGAATAACACTGTTTTTTTCCCGGTACTTTTTTTTTCACACAATTTGGCAAAACTGGATTGGCACTGTCCCGACACTGGGGGAAACCCAATTTTGGTAGCTTTGGGCCCGCCTTTCCCGATAGCAGTTTTAATCCGTTTTTAAGGCCGGGTTTAATTCCGCCTTGAGTTTGTTTAAACAAAAAACCTGTGTAGTGAGGTGGCACTGGCTCTGTTCAATGATAGATCCCAAAGGGGCATCACTAAAACCCCACTGACTCAAATCAGTTTACTTTAAAAAAAAAAATAGAAAAAAAAATCATTTTTTGGACAGAACCTTTTCCAATATTTTCCAAAAAAAACCCCTCCATCACAGATGTGCCCTTTAAAGCTTTCCTAAAAATAAATTTCGGGTAGAGCATTTAAAAAAAAAATGACCCTTTGGGAAACAAAACAAACGAAAAAAAGAATCAAACCCCTTTTCCGGGTTGCAGCAATTAGGGTTTTGCTTTACCTTCAAAATGGCCGCCTACCCCTGCAAGTAGGGGCTACAGCAAAATCAAACCCTGGCCAAAACTCAGAAATGAAAAAACTTGGGAACTTTTTTCACTAAAAGAAAACGGGAGGAGAAAAAAATAAAATAAAAAAAAAAGCATCACGGGCCTATTTTTTTTAAAAAGCAAAAACCCTTTGGGGGCAAAGGGAAGATTTCAAAAAGGGAAAACCGAAAAATTAATGGCTTTTTACCTATCCTGGTTCTGCAACAAACCCGTTGTTCCCAAGTGTTGAGAAGGGACAAAAAAAAAAAAAAATAGGATTTTTTTTTTAAAAACAACTTTCTAAATTTTCTTAAAAAACAACCCAAGAAAAAATTTTTTTTTTTTTCAAAACAAAAGACCCTTTTAAACATAACGCAAGCTGTGCAAATTTTTTGTTTTCAATGGCCGATAAGTCCCGACGGTAAAAAGGAGGATCCCGGGGTGTGGGGTCACGCGGGAAGAAGCCTTGAAAAAAAACCCCAAAATTTTTCAATACAAACACTTTTTTAGGGCCCCCCCCAAAGACCCCTGCCCCCTTCGTGAGGCCCAATTTGGATCTGTGCTGTAAATGCTTCGATAACAAGTGCAAAGGGAAACAGGCAAAAACCTTTTGTGGGGACAATTTACTTATCCGAAAATTTTCTAGAAAGAAAAAAAAAAAAAAAAAAAACTAAACCCTGAAATTTTGGGAAAAAATCGAAAAAAACAACTTTAATTTTGTTAAATTTGCGGAAGAACTGCCTGGGTCGCTCCCCGGAGGGGGCCCGCCGCTGAAACGGAGGCTCGGACTGGGGGCCCGGGGTTTTGTCGCTGTGGCCACTTCCGTCATAACCCTTTACCCGGGCCCTCTTCCCTTTGGTTCTTGTTCATTTTTGGGGGCGGCGGGTTTTAAATTTTTGCACGCCCCCCTGTCCGCTTCCTGCCATCCTCACCCCAGCTACTAAGGCAGCTTCCTTTTTGTTTGTCCTGAATTTTGGGGTCTTCCCGCCCCCCCCGCCCAAATTTTTACGGATTTCCCGCTTTTCTCAGAGAAGGGGGGGGACTTTCCCAATCGGAAGAGGGCGCCAATTTAAAAGTTCCTCGGGTGGAAAAACCCCTCCCCAAAGCTGGGAAAATAAGAAATCAGGTCCTAATGACCTTTGGGTTTCGAGCAGGAACTAGAGAGACTGTTTTGTTTGGTCTCTTCCTTTTCAGGCGAAATTCCCGGGTTCTGAAACCGTATTGGGCATGTCCCCCGGGCCGGCGGGGTAAAAAACCTACCTCTAAAAGCCAACCCCTTTGGGGGATAAATTGGGGCAGGACCACTCCGAAATTCCCGGGAATGAGACTTGGCATTTTTGGCATTGGGGGTTCCCTCTCCCCGTCCCCCTGATTAAGCCCATTTTCCCTTCGCTGTGGACAGAACGTTTCTTGGCTCCCTTTTTTCCCCGCTGTTTTTTGCTGAGGCAAAGTTCTGCTTCGTTATTAACTTGCGCGCAGTCCCCCATCAGGGTGGAGGCGCTGTTTTCGACGTCTGACATGTTTTTTATCTTTTTGGGCCCCCAGGGCAGCCCCATTTTTTGGGGCATCTTCTTCCGGTTCCCTGATGGGGTTTTTTTTCCCTTTGGGTTCAGTAACTTGAAAAATTTCCCCCCTTTGTTGGGTGCAGTTCTCCTTTGGTTATTGCCCTGAGACGCTGTAAAAAGTAAAAAAAAAAAAAAAATTAAAAATTTTCGGGGAAATCAAAAAAAAGAACACCCCCGTGTTTGGGGTGGAAACTTAGTAAAGCTGATGAAACAGCATCCGTTTTACAGACCGGGGCCAAAAATAAAGTAGTTGTCACCTCCCCACTCCAATTTTTTGGCGATTTGCCTGCTAGATCTCCCCTACAAAAACAAATTTTCCCCAAAAAAGAAAATTTAAGGAGAAAATTTTAAGAAAATTTTCAAAAAATCTTAAACCCCAAAAAGAATTGGGGCCCCCGTCAGTAACCACTGGGCCCCACAAACCCGCTGAAAAACCGAGCGTTTTTTTCTGATCCCGGGTTTCCCTTGGGCTGCTTAAACATTTCGGGCATAAATAACCCGCGCACCTAAAAGGGGTTTAGTGACATTTAAATTTGGGAAACCCCGGGCAAAATTTTGGATGCCTTGCCCCGCTAGTTTTAGGGGGTATCACATACAGATTTTTTTTTCAAAAATTTTGGGATCTGTCCCCTGGGATCAGAATAGGGTTTGCAAAAATTTCCGCAGCAAGTCTACTGCATGCGAATAACGGACCAAAGGATCCAATATGGTTATAATGGAAAAAAATACCAAAAATAAATACACATGAGCATATATATGTGTTATTTATCTCTCTCTAACTCCTGGGGGGAAACTGGCAGGGAAAATTCCCCCCCAAAATAAATGAATTTTATGTGCATAAAAATAACACCCGTGAAACTATCTAAATCCTTTTCAAATCTATTATCCCATCTTCTATATCTTTTATATCTATCTTAAAACTATCTATAACTATTCTAAACTATATCTTCTACCAAAAATAATAAAGTGCGTGTGTTTTAAATCTATAAAAATCTTCTACTATCTATTCCTAAAACTTAAAATCTACAAAATCTAATTCTATATATTTTATTAAAAAATTTTATAAATATATAAATATAATATAAAAATAAATACAATATTACACACACACACACACACACACACACACCAAGTCGTTTACCTTGCTTCAAAGCAGTTGATCTCTGCTGTCTGCCATTAGTCATTTTAGATTTCACACCATTAACCCTGTGCGACACTGGACTGGAATCCGTCTTGTTATTTTTTTTTCCCGAGCTGAAGCTGGAGGAAGATGAAGAGCTGGAGGAATGTTCAGAAACAGAGGTAGAAGAGGAAGAGTCTGTTTCACTTCCTACAAAAATCAGGACACAGGCAAGGATACAATGTTAGAAGAGCAATGTGATATAATCAATGGGTAAAACTTCATATCAAGCAAAAACTAAGTTCAGGAGATCCCCAGTTGTCCTTTACTAGGCCATACATAAAGCCTATTCAACCATAAGTGCATGTTCACAAGGCTTAGTAACTGAGTGGCGTATTTGGGTGCATAATTACGCTGCAATACGCCCCACAAGTACGGTAATTTATAGCTCTCACCGAGTGCTACGAACACCCGACTTTGTCCTCTGTGTATAATACGCAGCGGGGAAAACAACCGAATGTCACTTCTTCCAGACGCTTACGCGCCGGAAAGTGTAAAAGTGAATGGGAGCCGGCTGTCAGTGTTTTAGAAGTACGTGCTGTACTTCTAAAACACCCAGCCTATTGCGGCACGCCACACTACACCATGTGAACATACCCCAACAGGACAATACACCTGAACACACGGCACATTTTGTTCGCCACATTT
The DNA here is from genome assembly GCA_025379985.1 of Phyllomedusa bahiana. Taxonomy (NCBI): domain Eukaryota; kingdom Metazoa; phylum Chordata; class Amphibia; order Anura; family Hylidae; genus Phyllomedusa; species Phyllomedusa bahiana. The sequence continues at coordinate 6,553 of JAODAL010074446.1, forward strand.
GCTGCCTATTTCATCCTCTACTACAGTGTTAAAACCCACATTGAGAATTCGCAACAGAAACCGACCCGCTACAGATTACAGATATCTAAAGGTTAATGTGGAGTACAAGAAAAATAAAAACATTGTGCAGCAGACTGTACAATCTCAACCTCATGCATAATGTGAATTTTTTTTTTGCTCAAATCCACAAGGAAAAATCTACAGTATTTGAGGGATGTTCAGGTGATTTTTAAGAAATATATTTAGGCTACTGGTGCCCTCTGCTCCCACCTCTGTCCGGTGCTGCCTCCATCTCTACCGCTTCCTCAATTGACTTCCAACTGCCGCGGTCGGCTTGAGGCGGCTGCAGCGGTCGCATGTCATTGCTGCTGTCAACACCCAGAGGCGCTCATTTCCAAAGGGTGATGTTGGGCAATTATGACCGCAGTTTTTTGTTTATTATTTTATCAGGGCACCAGTAGTCTAAATATATTCCATAAAAATAGCCTGGAAAACCCCTTTAACCTCCAGTGAGGACACACCCTGCAGGACAATGTTGACGAAAGGGTTATGAAAATGCAGCTCTATGCAAGGCTAAACTCCCCTAAGGCTATGTTCACCCAGTGTAATTGCGGGGACGTATTTCGCCCGCAATTACCCCATGTGCGGCTGGCAGCCCGCCGGCCCCATAGACATTCACTTCTCTCCCCGCTCGCCGTATTGTCCGAGTGGGGAGAGGAGACGTAATCCATAGTTCTCTGAGAACTGTGTTTTACCGTAATGTCTGGGACATATCTCGCTCTGTATTTAGCACAGTACGGGGCGAGATATGCCCCAGTTTAAGCCGTGTGAACATAGCCTTAGAAATAAGGCATTAGTACAATCATATATGCATCTATGTAGGACAGCCATTTCCAAAGTTCTCACCTTGAAGGAATGAGATCTAGCACAGTCATCGTAGCATACTACAGTACCCATGTATCTCCACCTCATGCGTTTTCTTACCTGGTCTAATACCAATGACTATTTAACTCCTCAACCACCACCCACTGTCTTGACGTCAGGTGGTGTGTGGCTTTTGTCAGCTATGACGCCAAAGAGACATCGCTGCCTTCAGAGGAGTTTGGGGCTCCCAGTGCCATAACTGTGCTAGGAACAGAGCTGTAGTTAACAGGTCTGTTCCTAAAGCAGTCTCTGAAGGCCTCCGATCCCCGTGCTTAACCCTCTGATTACCACTGTCCGTGACTGCGGCTTGATCAAAAGAGATCTCCCACCCGACCGGGTCACCAGGATTTCCAGTGCCCGATGGAGGCTGGTGAATGTCTGTGCAGTCAGCTCTGGGGACCAAGAGTAGCCCCAGGACTTTCTGTATACTAAGCTCGCTGTCAAGGCGCACAGTGTGTAGCCCTGACAAAGCAGCCTGTGTTTTATTGACACAATGTATGAGCATACTGCGGAATCCTGAAACATTACATTCTAAGTGTAAAAAAAAAAAAAAAAGTAAAAAACATGAAGTGTGAAAAAAGAAAAAATATTTGGTAAAAAAATTAAACATTAAGAAAAAGAAAACCTTACGCATTAGGAATCCACACAACTGTAATAACCTGTAGAATTAACCGAGCGTGTTATTTAGTGTGAAATGTGAACAGAGTGAAAAATAACTTTAAAAATTCAAAATAAAAAAAATAAAAAAACCCATGTTACTCAAACTAAGCCCCAAAAACAACACTTCTCCCACTAAAAAATAAGTCCTCAAACAACTGTATCACTGAATAAAATCAAAAGTTATGACTTAATATGCAGGGAGATGAAAACTGAAAAAAAATGGTCAGTAAGGTTAATCGTGAAGGTCTTGCTTAGAGCCAGTCATATTACCTGATGACCTAGAACAGCTTTGTGAGCAGTCGTGCTCTCTGCTGGATGCATGGGATTTGGTGAAAGACGTGTGCGATGAGCCAGGTGATTGTCCATTAAGGTGTCTTGAAGTGGAACTGGCTACACTGAGAGGACTCGGAGCATGAGCTGCTCTACTTGAGGTAGGCTGTGGCGAAGAAAGTTCAAAGAAACATTGGGTCGTTTGATCGGATTTGAAGGGTCTCGTTTGCCTGACTTTTCTGTGTATGGTGCTGTAAAAGTAATAAAAAGAGTTTATAAAGAGAGGCAGCCAAGAAACCATAGACCCCCAACCATCCGACAAGGGCGTCATTCCTCCCCTCAGAACCAATCATCTGTACATTATCTACAGCACATCCAAAAGTCAAGAAAAATTACTGAACCCATGAGAAGGAGACCTGCCCAACACTCATAGTCCTCACCTTTGTGATCTCCTCTCGTGCTGCGCATCCTTTGCATGGGATCGCTTCATGGCACGGAAACGTTCAGAACTCATTTGAGATTTCTGGGCTGCTTTGTAGTCCGAAATAATTCCCTTCATCTTCTCTTCTATAAGTGCTGATAGTCTTAATACCATGCCATATATCTATACAGAAAAAAATGCATATCAACAGTGAATGGGCAAACGATATCGGGAGACGTGCAAAAAGTACTAAGAAACGACTATGAGGAACAGTTTATTTTAATGTGCCCACTATAAAATAGATGAGCAGAATTTTAAAGAGGACCCCCGCCTGCAGTGAACTTTATGGAGCAATAGAAGACCAAAATATAAACAGTTTCTCAAATAGGTTAAATTAGGGAAATGAAAGCATTTCACCCGTAAAAAAAAAATAATAAAAAAAAATTGCTGGCCTTTCAAGTCTCCTGGATCAATATGATGACCGCTCTATGAAACTTGCTGCTTCTAGGCTGGGAGAGTCCACTGTGCAGGGGGGAGCCTGTAAGTCTGTACCATACCACGTGTACACTGCGAAGTTCCGTGCAGCTTTGTTCAAGCTGGGAGTTACGACACTAGCAGCAGTGTAATACGGATGCCTGTGTGCAATGGTGGAAGAGACTGCGAGCAACAGGTAAACCGTGACAGACGTATGTAACCATGTACAAGCAGCTATGTTCTCAGCTCCCCCTGAGGTGTAATCTCCCACAAAATGGAATTTTACCAGATTGCGATCTCTATCTGACAACATGAAAGTAAAACCTGTTTCCCTTTAATACTGAGGGAAATCATCTAATTTTGCTAATGACATGTATTTGAAAAAAACTGTGTAGGTATACATAAAAAGCCCCTTTTGACACAGTTTAGATTTCCCTAAAAAAGCACTATACGCGAAACGCCATAGGGAATTCATTCTACTTGCAGTCACTTGGGTAACTTCTCATACTACGTTTGATTTTCGCATCGCGTCTATTAATTATTGCATTGTACCATATATTTATCTTGGGCGTTTCTATCCCTATATATTTGTGTATATTTAATGGTTTTGCACTTAGCTCATAGCACTTTTTACGGATCATGCATGGGTGATTACTTATACACTTGTTTGTACGTATGCACTCTGTTTTACATCTTGGCCGATTTATACTGTACAAGTTAAAGTTGCATATGAAGGTCTTTTCGTCTATTAGCGCCTTCATCTCATTCTTAAGCACTATGCACTTTGTGATATTATTCTTTTGGTGTAATTAATTTCCATCTAAAAAATATTTTTTCTGGGATAGCCTTCTGCCTTTTGTATTACTAAAGCAAAGGCTTATGGGAAAAGAGCTGAGGAGCCAACCAGTAAGTTCTACACTGCACTGATGAGGGGAAAATACCCCGAAACAGCTGTCTGTAGTTGAACTTAACTGTTTTGGCTCAAATCCCTTTCACATTGCTAGGCTCCTGCGAGCTACATGTGAACTGAGGATAACTACATCCAATCGAGTGTGCTGTGGAGCTCTTCAGCTCTTTCCCCATAAGCCTTTGCTTTATGCAAAACAGTCAGTGAGGTCTAAAAGGCGAGTAAATCCTCACACCGACCAATTTATTGGTTCCTATCCCCAAGGAGAGATTTTTCCCCTTTTGTATTACTATACATTTATATCTTTTTGCATATTGGTTTACTAATCATGACAACTCCTTAGTGGTTGCCTGTACCTCTCCATTTTTTATGACCCATTTTTATATATTCGTTAATAAATTTATGAATTCTGTATTTTCTTCGCTGATTTTTGCTGGGACCTTTCTGGTTAGTATAAGTATTTGAGAAAAGTCTTCATTCACCTACTATAGATTTTTGCGATAGGTACTCTCTAATTATGAAAGTGAACGTACCCTTGATCTTTTATTTGGTGTGTATAGCATTGCATTTGAAAATACTAATCTCATATCTTTAAACAGGTCATAAGGGCTACTGTAATTTCCCGCAGTTAAATTTTCCTTGATGGTCCCAAAATCCATAGGCGTTTCGATAATGTCCTTGTAATCCTATAGGAAAAGAAAAACAAGTTACTACAATAAGAAATCTAGAACCTTGGTAAAGCTATAAATGGCGCAGTAATGGGATATTCAAACAAGAGGTGTAAAGTCTGAGCTCATAACAGCATAAAATCTATAAATAGGGGTAACTAGAGGTAAAAGTGCCTGTTCCCTACAATGCTCCAGATAGGATAGTAGACATATAGCTGCATACGCTGATCCTCCAACCGGCATCTGTATATGCCGAGATAGGAAAGTTATTAGCTTTGTTACTTGAAAGGAGAGGAATAGCGCTCGGGAACAAACATGAAAATCTAGGAACACCTGGGTATTTAGCCGCAATAGTGGTGTCTTAGTTTATTTAAAAGTTTAATACAACGCGTTTCGCCAGCAATCCAAGCCGGCTTCCTCAGGTACAAACAAAGCTGCACAAGCGGCGTTTAAAAAGAGACCGCGAAACGAAAGGGAGGCTGTGACCGCACAATAGACTCAAAGTGAAACATTGTAAAACATTGTAAAAACCAGTTATACAGTAAATAAATAATTTAAAAACAACAATTGCTATAAGATGTATATAAAAACTATGTAAAAGATATTAAAAGGTGGTTGAATTACCGGTGTTTGTATCGAAGACAATAGCATAAATGTCACTGTGGATGGTTTTACGCAGGAAAAAACTAAAATACATTTAAAGTAATTCCTATAAAATCCTCTTGATATAGAAAATTTTTAAAACAATTACAATACTATATCAGAATAGGCGTATTACTTACCACCCTGATACCGCAATCAGTATTCTTGTACGGATGGTGGTTGTAGGTCCAGGTTAGGAAGCAGCAATGGTTCCAATCTAGATGGAATATGGATTACAGTATTCTATCCCTATACTACTTATACCTAACCTATCCCTACCTAAATGGGGCCACCGTTCTGAAAAGAGCGACCCCATCTGCAAACCCCAAAAAGTAACTAACGCTATTCCCGGAGTTCCTATGGAGCGAATAAGTCATACCAAATTCCATAAATTCCCCAGACCTTTCTCCGAGGATAATAAATACTTCTCTCCTCATGGGTTTTTGGGCAACAAAAACTACACTTTCCTAAATCCCCCGGGGTATAAATTTGTTACCCAAAATGGAAAACAATCACTCCATTTCACTCGTATCCTAACTTTCTCAAAATGCACAAGTCTTAAAAATTTTATTAAGACTTTGGGGTGTTGGGAAAAATTGGGAACTGAGTGAATGACGTGATTTGTTTTCCCTTTGGACGTAACAAGTCCATATGACCCCGGTGATTTAGGGAAAAGGGAGTTTTTTTGCCATATAACCCACTGGGAGAGGGTAAATTTTTTATCCTGGGGAAAAAGGGTCTGGGAATTTATTGGGAAAATTTTTGGGATGACTTTTTCCTCCATGGGGCTCCAGGGAATAGCGATTAGTCTACTTTAGGGGTTGTCAGAGTGGGGGGGGCTCTTTTCAGAGCGGTCCCCCTTTAGGTTGGGGGGGGGGGTAGTTGGTATAATAGATAGGGGTAAGAATACTTAATCCATATTCCATCTAGATTGGAACCATTTTGCTTTCCTAACCGACCTACACCACCATCCGAAAAGAATTCCCGATTGCGGGATCAGGGTGGTAAGAAAACCCAATTCTGATATAGTATTTTAATTTTTTAAAAATTTTCTATATCGAGAGGAAAATTTTTTAGGGAAATTTTTAAAATTTAAAATTTTTAAAGGGGTTTTTTTTTTTTATAGTTTGTGAAATTTTTTCCCAAGGTTTTGTTTAGATTTTTTTCTAGTTTGTATACATTTAAAGTAAGAACTCTTTTAAACTACCAATTCTTGGAGTTCATTTAAACCATTCGGAACTACCGTGTTTAATCTAAACATCCAATAATCTCTCTCTCACTCAGACTTGTGCTCTATTTGGAGTATTCACAGAAATTTGTTCTATAGGTTGAATACAAAAACGTAACTATTTCTTTTTGGTGTATATTGAAAAAATGTTTTGGTAAACTGTTTATTTTTTAAATTGTGTTTAATTTTTATACCGATGATTGTTTGTCGTTTGGATAATTTAGTACTGCTTTTTCCGATGTATTGCAACCCACAGTGACAAGTGATTAAATATATGACAAATGTACTGTTACAGGATAAATGTGTTTTAACCTTAAAGGGGTTGTCTCGCTACAAAGAATAGCTTTCAAATTGTAGGGAACACAAAATAAAGACATTTTCCAAATATATTGCTTTGTTCCTCTGTTTTCCCTAAGGAGAAAAAACAAGTGAATTTATGACCTCCTGGCTATTTCAGTTCCTCAGTAACCGACCTGTAAACTATTCTCCCCCTGCTGTTTGTTCAATGAGATAACAGTGAGTGAAGTCACCCACACAGGTAGTGGCAGTGTCCCTGGCTGAAGCAGTAAAAAGCTTGATTTATGAAAAATAAACAAAAAGTAATTAGGGCTTTTGTTTTGGGGATCAGATAAAGCCTTCCGAGAGCAGTTTGAAAAGCTTCTTAGCTAATCTGATCTAATTAGCATCTGAAAGCAAGGAGCACAGAGCTGTATGCAAATGAGTCAGTCTGAACCAGGAAGTGACAGAGTATTTCATTCATGCATTCTGTGAAACTCTGTAGGGAGACAACTCCTTTAAATTCCTCTTTAGTGACATGTGAATAAAACTTATCACTTTGTGTGATAACATCACAGCACTTGCAAGTAGGATACTTGCAGGCAGTAACACCTATGGAGTTTGTACATTCGGCGGTGTTTAACTCTTTTTGTCAATTGTTTTAAACGGGAGGGGGCAATTACATTTTTAATCGTTTTTGCTCTCCTATAGGTAATACGCGGTTTCACAGGAAGAATAGGTTTTAAAATGGGATCAAGTAACAATATGTCCCAATGTTTTTTTAGTAATGTATAAATCTGCTGACGATACGTATTAAATGTAGTGATAAAATTAAGATTCTCTCTCCCAATAACATTATCTCTTTCTTTTGAATGATTAAATAAATCTCGTTGTGTATGGGCATGGGCTTTAGTTTTTGCTGCCGTTATTAATTTTGTAGGGAAACCCTTCTCAGTGAATTTCTTAGAAAGATGATTGGCCTGTTCCTCAAAGATCTCATCATTTGTACAGTTTTTTCTTATCCTCCTGAATTGGCCAAAGGGTATATTTCATACCCAATTCCTGTGATGATTGCTAGTAAATTGGAGATACCCATTAGAATCGCAGGTCTTGAACGCATTCCCTTGGATTTTATTTCAGAATTTTCTACAAAATAAAAGCAGATCGAAAAAAACTATTTCCCGAGTATTGTGTGACATAGTAAAATGTATACCCCATGGATTTTGTTTAAGAAATTGTTAAAAAGGTTTCCAATATTTCTAGGGGCCCTTGCCAGAAAAAACGGTCATCTTTAAGCCCTTTTTAAAATTTAAAATTTGAAAAAAAAAGGGGTTGAGACTGATAAA